>CAMZMU010000059.1:14058075-14345742 GCA_947311845.1 Poa pratensis | reverse complement strand
AAACATCACACCTTCTCTCCCTCACATCCCCTCTCGATCCATCTGTGCACCGCAGCGGAGGACCGTGCACGGCTGCACCGTCGCCGCCGCCGTCGAGGTGAAGCATGGCCGCGACGCCACACAACCTATTGTCACCTCTCTGTCCTGAGCCTTGTTCTCCACCTTCACCGCACTCACCCGAGCTCGTTTTCCCTCATTTTAGTGCACAGCCGCGTCGCCAGGAGGTCGCCGGAGTCCGCTGCCGAGGCCGTGGAAGTCCGGGAACTCGCCGCCGACGAACCAGCCTTCCCCAGCAAGCGCAGCTCGCACCACGAACTTCCCCGAGCCTCCGCCGTCGATCCACCACTTCGCCGAGCCTTCCCGAGCCCCCTAGGTGAGGTTCCGACCGTCACAGTGCCGCCGGCGCGGCGGCGCCGCCAGTTTTTGGTCGCCGCCGTTGCCTTTGATCGTGGACCGTTGGATCCAGATCCAACAGCCACGTAACGCTTCGCTGTAGTTAAGCCACTGACTGTCTGGCCCCACCCGTCAGTCTTTTATTCTTTTCCACGCACACGCTGAGTCACTGACCAGTAGGCCCCACTGTCAGAAATCTCAACATTATCCAGAGAGAAGGAATTTCTATTTCAATTTTCTCTGGAAAAACAGTACTGGACCTATACTTTGAAATTCAATATCTCGAGATTTAGGAATCCAAATAAATCAAACTCAACTGTTCTGGAAAGCTTATGAAATTGTTTAACCAACACAATTGGTCTCATGTCATTTAATTAAATATTAAAAAGTATTATTGAAAATGCCACAGAAGGTTTAAATCTAAACTTGTTTGTTTCTGATACTCTGTTAGTCCAAATAATTCCAAACCAATTTTGCTAGCTTAGTACTGCCTTGTGTTAGCTCCCCTAATTTTGGTAGAATTAATTAATTAAGTATTAATTGTTGACTTTAAGATAAACCCTTCTGGACTAAAACAAATATGTTTATTGGTTGATCCAAATGAGTTAGGACCAATTTTGTTAGCTCACATATATCCATGTTTAGTTACCCCTAAAAGGGTTTAATTTTTGGAACAATAATTTAATTGGTAGCTAAAACTTGATTATTAAGCTACTGGATTCAATCCAATGTGTAGGGAGTTTGGTAACTCCAAATGATCCAATTCAAATTGGGTTGTATTCTACACATCAGTGGCTTTCCATAGAATTTTAGTTTGTATTTTTGTGACCAACAGAACTCAAGTTGTGGAATTAAACATGAATAACTAGTTTCTGCCATAATTTGGACTTAATTAAATAATGTTTAATTCAATTTATTTGAAAACCAAATTGTGTGGTTTGATGTGTGCAGTAGCAATTGTGATGTTATGATGGTTATGTTGAGGTGATTGCTTGTATAGCTTAGTGATTGTTTTGCATTGTTTGTTTGTTAATTAGACGAGAACGTTGTCGGATATATCGAGGAAGGAGAGTTTGCTGAATTTGAAGAACAAGAGCAAGATCACTTTGCCAAGCAAGGCAAGCTATTCTCTGAGCTTGCACTACCAACATATGCATCTACTTTCATAATATGTTTACTCTCAAAGCAAGATTTACAAAACCCATTTCAAAAATATATGGATATTATTTTGCCACCCTATGTAGTAGTTTATATAAAACTTTAGGATGGGAAAACAATGTTGTTTATTCAAAACTCCTTTGAAATTCTTGTGAGTTTATGGAACGACGAGATGTCGGTGCTGTGTTGGAAAGTGGAAAAATGGTGATGTTTGTGAAAAATGCACAGTGTCCTAGTACTATGGAAACCAATCCTACCCTGTGCGACCACATTTACCACATATGGGAAAAGGCGTAGTCATGTAGTTTGCTCTTATTAGTATGGGATACCTCATCGACGGAGATGACTCCGTTATGCATGAGGGGATGGTCCGAGGATCTACCCCCTGACCCGGGTCCTCACACAAGTTGGTGGGGAGGATAGAAGGTTCCACCATAAACCGCCGGACAAAACTATGAGTCCTCACACTTAGGGTTTCTGACGGGAAACCGGACTGGGTGTCGATGGAAAGTGTCATATGGGAAGGATCCTATACTAGCATGAGCAAATAAGAGGCTATGGCCGGCGGCTTACTTCGCATACACCTGGTATGGCGAGACGTGGCAGACACGATGAGTTGCCGGATGGATGTGGGTTAAAAGCGTGCTACCTCTGCAGAGTGTTAAAAACTATTCGAATAGCCGAGTCCTCGGATATGGACAATTGGGAGACTGTCCTAAGACCTTGTGCAAGTTTTAAAAAGGCTTTGAGTTTTTAAAAGAAAAATGAAGTGGAGATGTTTCCTACACCTATACCAACGGATCGGTATGAGGTGGTGGATGAAAGTGGACCATGACGGGCTATGGTCGGAAAAAGGAGAAGTTTTGGAAAAACAGATGAAAAGGTGACTTCTTTAAAGATAGTTATAAACTCTTCTTACCTTTTTCAATAAAGATATAGAGATGTTTTAAATAAGAAAAGTTGTCAACTAAAATAAAACTGGTGCATACTCATGTTGGGATAGTTTGCGAGTACATTCAAATGTACTCATATTGGTTTCGTCCCTGGCTATTGTCCTAGCCAGACTACGAGGAGGAACACTACGCAGAGCAGGAATATGGCGACTTCTACGCCAACTAAGGATCTCCACAAGTCAGCTGCCTGTCGGGTCGTCATCGTTAGAATATGATGTCGATTACGCCGTAGCTTCCGCTGATATTTGGTTTGGCCCATGAAGGCACCTATGTAAGAACTTGGTCTAAATGACCATTTATGTAAGACTTTTATTCGGTACTGTAATGGATGTAAACTTTGGTATCCAATTCGGATTATGTGCAACGACAGACTGATCACGGGATCGTTGTGTTAAGCATAATCGGGTATTTCGGACAGCTAGTCCGGGGTCCCCACAGACTTGGTATCAGAGCCATCCTGACTTTAGGAAACCTTAGTTAGCATGGTCGTTTGTCAAATGTTACAAAAGATGAATTTCTAAAAAGAAAGGAATGAAGTATTTTCGAAAATTGCTTATCTCCAATCCTCTTACTTATGCAAAATTTTACTCTCATTAAATGTTACATTTTCCTTAGTATCCCTAAAATTTTGTACACCTCTCATTAAGTTTAAAATTTGACTCACTTGTTGCCCTACTATATTAAAATTTTGATATACTTGTCACCTAACTAACTTAAAATTTTGCTTAAAAACTGTAGATGGCACTCCACTGGACCGAGTTCGTTCAGCTGGAGAAGGACAGCAAGCTGACGTTTGAGAGGGACTTGTTCGAGTTGACCAAGCTGTTAGGTCGCCCCGCTCCAGAGTTTGAGGGAGCTCAGATTGATGTTCACGGTGTTGGAAGGCTGAGCTGGCTCATCAGATCGTCAGTTCGCAGGAACATCAAGTCTCCCAATTCCGGACTCATCTTCACCACCAAGGAGGCCACCTGGGTTGACGGTCTCTGTACTGCTACACAGAGGATGCTATCCCGACTTTGTGAGGAGCACAAGGCGGAGTTAGTAGACTCCCGTTCCGGTTCTACGGGAGGCGCAACTGTGATGGACACCCTACTCCTTCACCTTACCACCCGATGTTTGGGAGCTACATCATGGACATGGAGATCTTACTTCAGTGCACTCAGGATGATCTGTTGCGCACTAGGATTCAGCTCCACTTCGACCGCGAGTCGCTCGTTGAGCTTCGCGAGAACGAGATGAAGCTGATGGTGGAGAAGGTTGCTCTTCTCAGGAAGAGGGCCCAGCTGAGGAAGACTATCGTGAAGCTCCGCACGAAGGTGGCAGAGCAGGATGGACTGATTGAGGATCTTGAGCACCATACTGACGAGATGGAGGAGGAGGGCGAGGATCTCCGCAAGGAGAACGACGCTTTCCTCAGTGACGATGATGACTTCGTGGAGGAGATGGACTGTGAGGAGGAGGATGATGAGGAGGAGTTAGTTGACGAGGAGGAGGAGCCACTCGAGCCAGTTCTCGAGGACGAGGAGGAGGATCCCGAGGAGCCAGCCTACCAGTCAGATGCTGACGTGTTAGAGCTGGAGGTTCCACCTCAGTAGGCGAGTGACTTGATCACTACCGCAGGATTAGGTTGACCCCCTATAGCTAGTCGAGTAGTAGCAGTGGTTCTTTTGGAAACCAGATGTTATGATGTAAGCTTGAGGTTGTAAGCTTGATGTTGATGTGAACTTTGATGTGTTGTTTGTGAAATATAAGTATGTTTGTCTTGTTTAAAATTGTGTGAACTATTTTCATATAACTCTTAGGATTAATCAACCGCTTGAGAGATCATCTTTTCCCTTAGTCGAACTTTTCTTGCCTTGTCTCTTATACCCGGTGTGCTTCAGGATGCCACCCCGTCGCAGCAATGCGGAAGGATCAGGATCAGCACCACCACCACCGGACCCAACCCCCACCCAACTTCTCGCACTTATCATGGAGGAGCGTGAAAATGCCCGGCAAGAGCGCCAAGCTCATCTCGCTGCCTTACAACAACTCGCAGCCGCTTACAACAACAACAACAACAACAACAATGGTGGTAACGGCAATGGTGATGGAAACCAGCGATCTACCTTGGGTGATTTTCAGAAGACCAACCCACCCACCTACTCCAAGGGACTTCACCCACTAGAAGCCGATGATTGGCTTCGCACCATCGGCAATAATCTTGAAGTTGCTGCTGTGGGAGAAAATGAGAAAGTGCTGTATGCAACCCACTATCTCGCTGGACCTGCAAGAGCTTGGTGGGAACTACCAAGACTCTCCAGCAGCTGGTCATGTCATCAACTGGGCTGAGTTCCAGGAGAAGTTCCGCAAGAAGCATATTCCTTAGGACTTATTGAGAGGAAGAAGGATGAGTTCCGCAAACTGAGGCAGGGAAGTAGAGATGTGGTCGGTTATCTTGAGGAGTTTACCGACTTATCTCGGTATGCTCCTGATGACACCGACAAGGAAGAGAAGAAGATGGAGCGTTTCATGAGTGGACTTCATGATGAACTTCAGTGTGCTTTGGTTATCCATGACTTCCGTGATCTGGAGTCACTTGTGGACAAAGCCATCCAGCTGGAGACCAAGCGCAAGTCGATGTATGAAGGTCGCAAGAGGAGGATGAATGCTCAGGAAGGCTCGAGCAGCCAGAAACCTCGTATCTTTCAGCAGAACACCAGGCCTGCCTATCGTCCACCCCAAGCTCCACGCCCAAATTACCCTAACCGCCCAAACAACTTCAACCGCCCCAATGACAATAACCGTCCCGGAGGAAACTTCAACAACTTCAACCCGCAATCCCAATGTGATCTGCTTTGAATGCGGCAACAAGGGTCACTACTCCAAAGAATGTCCCAATCCCAAGAGGAATGTCCAGCGCCCCAATGCGCCGGCACAGAACAATGGTCAAGGCCGCAATGGAAATGGAAATGGCAAGAATGCCGCACCTCGCGGAAATGCTGCTGTTGCCAAGGGTCGTCTGCACCACATCAATGCTGAAGAAGCTCAGGATGCTCCGGATGTTGTGCTGGGTACGTTCCTTGTCAACTCAGTACCTGCAACTGTTCTGTTTGATTCTGGTGCTACCCATTCATTTGTTACCCAAGAATTTGTTGCTAAGGGAGGTTTAGTTAAGAGCCTCTTACCCAAACCCATGGTCATCCAAATCCCAGAATCCACCGTAGAGACCCAGATGTTTTGCTCCGATGTACCCCTTGAGATCAAAGGAGAAGTTTCCAGTTAACTTAATTGTTCTGGGAACCCAAGGCATCGATGTTATACTCGGTATGAATTGGTTAGCCAAGTACCATGGTCGAATTGACTGTGCCAGAAGAGCTGTATCCATCACCACCGACAAAGAAGTAGAAGTGGAGTATGTGTCTAAAACTAGTCAACCTCACCCAGGCTGCCATGAGAGCATAGCTCGACCCGCCCTAGATGAGATCCGTGTTGTTCATCTGTTCAAGGATGTTTTCCCAGAAGAATTGCCTGGTATGCCGCCAGATAGGGATATTGAGTTCATAATTGAGCTTATCCAGGAACATCCCCCATATCCCAAAAGCCTTATCGGATGAATCCGGAAGAACTGGTTGAGTTGAAGAAACAGTTGGCTGATATGCTAAGCAAAGGTCTTGTCCGCCCAAGCGCTTCACCATGGGGATCACCCATTATTTTTGTGGACAAGAGAGACGGTACCACACGCCTGTGTGTGGATTATCGCAAGCTGAATGACGTGACCATTAAAAACAAGTACCCTCTTCCCAAGATCGAGGATCTGTTCGATCAAATGAACGGAGCCCGAGTCTTTTCAAAGATCGATCTTCGGACAGGTTACCATCAGTTGAAGATCAGAGAGACAGATATTCCCAAGACCGCCTTCACCACTCGTTACGGTTGTTTGAATACACCGTGATGTCTTTTGGTCTGACCAATGCCCCAGCCTATTTCATGAATCTCATGAACAAGATTTTCATGGAGTACCTCGACAAGTTCGTGGTAGTTTTCCTTGATGACATCCTTATTTATTCCAAGACCGAAGAAGAGCATGCTGAACACCTGCGTCTAGTTTTGGAGACCCTCCAAGAGCACCAACTGTATGCCAACTTAGCAAGTGTGAGTTTTGGCTCAGTGAAGTGGCATTTCTTGGACATATTGTATCCGCTGGAGGAATTTCTGTTGACCCTGAGAAGATACAAGCCATTCTTGACTGGTTATCCCCAACCAATGTTTTTGAAATCCGAAGCTTTCTCGGACTTGCCGGTTATTACCGCAAGTTCGTGAAGGATTTTCCAGTATAGCCAAACCTCTGACCCAACTGTTGAAGAAGGACAAGAAATTTGAATGGACTCAGAAGTGTGAGGATAGTTTCCAAGAACTGAAGAAGAACTAACCTCAGCCCCAATCCTGATCATGCCAGACGTCACCCAGAGTTTCGACGTGTATTGCGATGCATCACGCCTCGGACTTGGTTGCGTTCTGATGCAAGAAGGCAAAGTTGTGTCGTACCTGTCCCGGCAGTTGCGACCGCATGAAGAGAATTACCCAACCCATGACTTGGAGTTAGCTGCTGTAGTCTTTGCTCTTAAGAAGTGGCGTCCCTATCTTGCGGGACATCGCTGCGAGGTCTATACAGATCACAAAAGCTTGAAGTATATTTTCACCCAGAAAGATCTGAACCTGCGACAGAGGAGATGGATGGAATTAATCAAGGATTATGATATTGGAATCCATTATCACCCCGGAAAGGCTAATGTAGTTGCCGATGCCCTTAGTCGCAAACCTTGCACCCTGAATGCCCTGATCCAAGCCGAACAGCCAGCCTTGTTCAAAGACTTCCAAGATTTTGGACTAGAGCTTGTTAGCTATGGTTATCTCGCCAATTAGAGTTAACCCCAACCCTGATGGATCAAATCAAAGAAGCCCAAAAGGTCATGAAAGTATAGAGGGAATTAGGAAGAAAATTTCCCTCGGCAAAGCACCCGGTTTTACCGAAGATGCTGAAGGAGTGCTGAAATTCAATACCGTATCTGTGTGCCCAATGTCACGGAACTTAAGGAGTTAATCCTGAAGGAGGCCCATGAGACCCCTTATTCAATCCACCCCGGCGGAACCAAAATGTACCAAGACCTTCGAGAAAGATTTTGGTGGCATGGAATGAAGCGAGAGATTGGTTCATTCGTAGCCAAGTGTGATATCTGTCAGCGAGTCAAGGCTGAACATCAGCGACCCGCTGGATTGCTTCAACCTTTGAAAATTCCCGAGTGGAAGTGGGATGAGATTGGAATGGATTTTATTACCGGACTTCCAAGATCCAACCGAGGCCATGATTCATCTGGGTCATCGTTGATCGACTGACCAAGGTTGCCCACTTTGTTCCTGTCAAGACCACTCATACCGGAGCTCAGTTAGCAGACCTGTATATTTCCAGAATAGTGAGCCTGCATGGTGTGCCTAAGAAGATTGTATCTGATAGAGGCACGCAATTCACCTCAAGATTCTGGAAATCCCTTCATGAAGCCCTCGGAACCAAGTTAGCCTTTAGCACAGCTTATCATCCCCAGACCGATGGCCAGACTGAGCGAGTGAACCAGATATTAGAGGACATGCTTCGCGCATGTGTTCTATCCTATGGTTCCAAGTGGGAAGATTGTCTTCCGTTTGCAGAGTTCTCGTACAACAACAGTTATCAGTCTAGTCTGCAAATGGCCCCTTTTGAAGCCCTTTACGGCAAGAAGTGTCGTACACCCCTGAATTGGTCCGATACCGGAGAGAGCAAATTGTTCGGACCAGATACCCTCCGAGAAGCTGAAGAGCAAGTTCAGCTTATTCGTGAACGTCTCAAAACTGCCCAATCCCGTCAGAAGAGTTATGCTGACACCAAGCGCCGTGATCTCACTTTCAGTGTCGGAGATTATGTATCTCCGAGTGACACCCCTCAAGGGAATGCAGCGTTTCCATGTCAAAGGAAAGTTAGCACCAAGGTATATTGGACCCTTCAAGGTCATTGCTCGTCGAGGAGAAGTATCCTATCAGCTGGAGTTACCCCAGGAGTTAGGAGATTATCATGATGTCTTCCACATTTCCTTGCTCCGGAAGTGTCTTGAAGTTCCTGACCAGCCTGATGTTTTCAAAAACATCGACCACCTCTCCATCGACCTGAACCAAGACCTAACTTATCGTGAGAGACCCCTCAAAATTCTCGAAGAAGATGTTCGTGTTACCCGAAGACGTGCGATCAAGTTTTACAAAGTCCAGTGGACTAACCACTCTGAAGAAGAAGCAACTTGGGAACGCGAAGACTATCTTAGAAGCGAATTCCCAGACCTCCTTAAAACCTAAGCTTAGCAAATCTCGGGACGAGATTTATTTTAAGGGGGGAAGGATTGTAACATCCCAAAATTATTATCCAGAATTTTATTCCAAAAATGGGAACCAACAAAAACTTTTGTTGTTTATTGTCTGTTAATTGCTTCTTCTTACTTGTGTTGTTGTTCTTGCTGGTTGTGTGAGTGTTTGCTCTAGTAAACACTAATAAGAAATAAAGAAACCAAAATCCAAATTAAAAGCAAGAAAATAAAAATAGCAAGTTATCACTTTAAAAATCTCAAAGTGACAAATTCAATTATTTTCAAATCAAAGTCAGTGGAGATGCAATGTAAACACTCTCCCTTTTTGTTCTTACTACTTTCCCATCTCAAATATTATTTTTGAACTTGTTTTAAAATTCTAAAATAAAAACAAATAGAAATAAATCAAATTACCTTAAACAAGTACTATGAAAGAAAATGTTGCCAAACATTTTATTTGGCAATGCCAATTTTTGTGGAGCTTCTACATGTTATGGGGAGGCCCCACAAATATTTGCAGAATTTTCTAAAATATTTAAGTACCTCAAATAAATCCAGGAAAAGCTTCTGGATATTGAAATAAAACTGAAAAATAAAAGAAAAGAGGGAGGAAGGGGTTTTCTGCAAAAAGGTCATCGACCTCAGCCCCGACGCCGTCGCCGTGTCGCCTCCACCGTCATCGCCGTTTTCTTCGCCGCCAGGGCCCCCCTGGCCGCGCTCTCCCTCGCTTCTGTACCTCTGCACCTCTCTGCACCGCAGGGGAAGAAACCCGAGCACTCTCCCATCGCCTTTAAGCCGCGGTTCCTCGACGGCCACCGTAGAGGAGTTGGACGGCGCCGGCGAAATTCGTCCCCCCCTTAGCTCCCCGACACGCACCGTCCCTCTAGACGCTTCTAGAAGAAGCCCGGACCCCGGTAGACGTCTCGCCGCCACGTTACCTGTACTTAGCCGCGCGAATCGATCGAGGGATCACCTCCGTGCGCCATGGACGCCGCCATGTGAACCACGACCACCGTGGACCAGCCCTGCCCTATAAAGCCACCCCCACGCCCCTCTGGAAGCACCACACCTTCTCACTCCCTCACACTCCCCTCTCGATCCATCTGTGCACCGCAGGAGGCCGTGCACGGCTGCACCGTCGCCGCCGTCGAGGTGAAGCATGGCCGCGACGCCACACAACCCTATTGTCACCTCTCTGTCCTGAGCCTTGTTCTCCACCTTCACCGCACTCACCCGAGCTCGTTTTCCCTCATTTTAGTGCACAGCCGCGTCGCCAGGAGGTCGCCGGAGTCCGCTGCCGAGGCCGTGGAAGTCCGGGAACTCGCCGCCGACGAACCAGCCTTCCCCAGCAAGCGCAGCTCGCACCACGAACTTCCCCGAGCCTCCGCCGTCGATCCACCACTTCGCCGAGCCTTCCCGAGCCCCCTAGGTGAGGTTCCGACCGTCACAGTGCCGCCGGCGCGGCGGCGCCGCCAGTTTTTGGTCGCCGCCGTTGCCTTTGATCGTGGACCGTTGGATCCAGATCCAACAGCCACGTACCGCTTCGCTGTAGTTAAGCCACTGACTGTCTGGCCCCACCCGTCAGTCTTTTATTCTTTTCCACGCACACACTGAGTCACTGACCAGTAGGCCCCACCTGTCAGAAATCTCAACATTATCCAGAGAGAAGGAATTTCTATTTCAATTTTCTCTGGAAAAACAGTACTGGACCTATCTTTGAAATTCAATATCTCGAGATTTAGGAATCCAAATAAATCAAACTCAACTGTTCTGGAAAGCTTATGAAATTGTTTAACCAACACAATTGGTCTCATGTCATTTAATTAAATAGTAAAAAGTATTATTGAAAATGCCACAGAAGGTTTAAAATCTAAACTTGTTTGTTTCTGATACTCTGTTAGTCCAAATAATTCCAAACCAATTTTGCTAGCTTAGTACTGCCTTGTGTTAGCTCCCCTAATTTTGGTAGAATTAATTAAGTAGTATAATTGTTGACTTTAAGATAAACCCTTCTGGACTAAAACAGACAAATATGTTTATTGGTTGATCCAAATGAGTTAGGACCAATTTTGTTAGCTCACATATATCCATGTTTAGTTACCCCTAAAAGGGTTTAATTTTTGGAACAATATAATTTAATTGGTAGCTAAAACTTGATTATTAAGCTACTGGATTCAATCCAATGTGTAGGGAGTTTGGTAACTCCAAATGATCCAATTCAAATTGGGTTGTATTCTACACATCAGTGGCTTTCCATAGAATTTTAGTTTGTATTTTTGTGACCAACAGAACTCAAGTTGTGGAATTAAACATGAATAACTAGTTTCTGCCATAATTTGGACTTAATTAAATAATGTTTAATTCAATTTATTTGAAAACCAAATTGTGTGGTTTGATGTGTGCAGTAGCCAATTGTGATGTTAATGATGGTTATGTTGAGGTGATTGCTTGTATAGCTTAGTGATTGTTTGTATTGTTTGTTTGTTAATTAGACGAGAACGTTGTCGGATATATCGAGGAAGGAGAGTTTGCTGAATTTGAAGAACAAGAGCAAGATCACTTTGCCAAGCAAGGCAAGCTATTCTCTGAGCTTGCACTACCAACATATGCATCTACTTTCATAATATGTTTACTCTCAAAGCAAGATTTACAAAACCCATTTCAAAAATATATGGATATTATTTTGCCACCCTATGTAGTAGTTTATATAAAACTTTAGGATGGGAAAACAATGTTGTTTATTCAAAACTCCTTTGAAATGTCTTGTGAGTTTATGGAACGACGAGATGTCGGTGCTGTGTTGGAAAGGTGGAAAAATGGTGATGTTTGTGAAAAATGCACAGTGTCCTAGTACTATGGAAACCAATCCTACCCTGTGCGACCACATTTACCACATATGGGAAAAGGCGTAGTCATGTAGTTTGCTCTTATTAGTATGGGATACCTCATCGACGGAGATGACTCCGTTATGCATGAGGGGATGGTCCGAGGATCTACCCCCTGACCCGGGTCCTCACACAAGTTGGTGGGGAGGATAGAAGGTTCCACCATAAACCGCCGGACAAAACTATGAGTCCTCACACTTAGGGTTTCTGACGGGAAACCGGACTGGGTGTCGATGGAAAGTGTCATATGGGAAGGATCCTATACTAGCATGAGCAAATAAGAGGCTATGGCCGGCGGCTTACTTCGCATACACCTGGTATGGCGAGACGTGGCAGACACGATGAGTTGCCGGATGGATGTGGGTTAAAAGCGTGCTACCTCTGCAGAGTGTTAAAAACTATTCGAATAGCCGAGTCCTCGGATATGGACAATTGGGAGACTGTCCTAAGACCTTGTGCAAGTTTTAAAAAGGCTTTGAGTTTTTAAAAGAAAAATGAAGTGGAGATTGTTTCCTACACCTATACCAACGGATCGGTATGAGGTGGTGGGAGAAAGTGGACCATGACGGGCTATGGTCGGGAAAAAGGAGAAGTTTTGGAAAAACAGATGAAAAGGTGACTTCTTTAAAGATAGTTATAAAGCTCTTCTTACCTTTTTCAATAAAGATATAGAGATGTTTTAAATAAGAAAAGTTGTCAACTAAAATAAAACTGGTGCATACTCATGTTGGGATAGTTTGCGAGTACATTCAAATGTACTCATATTGGTTTCGTCCCTGGCTATTGTCCTAGCCAGACTACGAGGAGGAACACTACGCAGAGCAGGAATATGGCGACTTCTACGCCAACTAAGGATCTCCACAAGTCAGCTGCCTGTCGGGTCGTCATCGTTAGAATAAGATGTCGATTACGCCGTAGCTTCCGCTGATATATTTGGTTTGGCCCATGAAGGCACCTATGTAAGAACTTGGTCTAAATGACCATTTATGTAAGACTTTTATTCGGTACTGTAATGGATGTAAACTTTGGTATCCAATTCGGATTATGTGCAACGACAGACTGATCACGGGATCGTTGTTTTAAGCATAATCGGGTATTTCGGACAGCTAGTCCGGGGTCCCCACAGACTTGGTATCAGAGCCATCCTGACTTTAGGAAACCTTAGTTAGCATGGTCGTTTGTAAATGTTACAAAAGATGAATTTCTAAAAAGAAAGGAATGAAGTATTTTCGAAAACTGCTTACCTCCAATCCTCTTACTTATGCAAAATTTTACTCTCATTAAATGTTACATTTTCCTTAGTATCCCTAAAATTTTGTACACCTCTCATTAAGTTTAAAATTTGACTCACTTGTTGCCCTACTATATTAAAATTTTGATTTACTTGTCATCTAACTAACTTAAAATTTTGCTTAAAAACTGTAGATGGCACTCCACTGGACCGAGTTCGTTCAGCTGGAGAAGGACAGCAAGCTGACGTTTGAGAGGGACTTGTTCGAGTTGACCAAGCTGTTAGGTCGCCCCGCTCCAGAGTTTGAGGGAGCTCAGATTGATGTTCACGGTATTCGGTACTGTAATGGATGTAAACTTTGGTATCCAATTCGGATTATGTGCAACGACAGACTGATCACGGGATCGTTGTTTTAAGCATAATCGGGTATTTCGGACAGCTAGTCCGGGGTCCCCACACCTCACCGTCAAGCGGTGAACTTATGGCCTTTGTGAAGATGGCTCCAGAGTTAGTAACTTTTCCCTGTGCTTATAATACTTTCATTCTGGCTTTGTGCTTCTTCTTCACACAATGCTCTTGCTTTTTGCAGAAGTGCGGCTAAACCCGCGACTGAGCCTGGAACCGCGGTTGAGCCGCATTTATCACCTGCGGCTCATACCGCCATGGTGGAGGGCGTGGCCACCACTGATGACCTGGCCACGGTCCCTGTTCTTGACACAGCCACCCCAGAGGTGGCTCTGGAGGATAGAACGATCCCCTTATGATCCAGGACGTGGAGAAGGTCAACCCCTCCTCCATAGATGTAATGGCCAAGATGCTGATACGCCAGTGGTTGAGTCGCCAGCGGCGACAATCTGCGGTCGCCAATTCTGCATGCTGAGGTTGCTTCTTCCTCCTCCACAAGCCGCGCTGAGAGACTGTCAGAGGCTATCATTGCCTCAAATGACAAGCAAGCCATGGAGCTCCGCAAGGCACTATCTGACCTGTCTGCGGCTTATAAGGTAAACTTCTATCTCCAGTTATCTGTCTCTAGCCCCCAAGGATCAAGTTTCTTCTTTGACTGTAAAGGGAGACTTGATGCTTCTCTTTTAGCTGTTGATATATACTTACTAACTGATGTACCCTTCGTAGGAGGAACTAAGCTCCATAACAGCTGCCAAAATTGCCTTGGAAAAGCAGCTGGGGGATACTCCCTCTGAACTGGAGAGGCTGCGCGAGCTCCTTGGCCAGCGTGACGCTGAGCTGAAGAAGAGGGAAACCAGGATGGGCGAGCTATCTGATGAAAGCTTCAAGTTATCTGAGCAAGCCAAAGCCACCGAGCTGCGGCTTAAAACTGTTGAAGAGAAGTTCCAAGAGAGGGTCCAGCAGCTGGACCTCCAAGTCAGTGCTCAGAAAGACGCCATTGCTGATGCCAATGAGGACGCAAGGCTTAAGGCTGTTTCCATTGGCGAGCTTGAGAAAAAGTTGAAGAAAGTTTCTGATGCCCATAACCTTGTCCACGCCAAAGTGTGCATCATGACTCAAGAGTTAACTGGTATGTGTTGCGACTCATATCTGCATCTGTTTTCTCTACTATCTTTGCCTGTATGTTGTAGAGCTGACGGAGACATGCCTCGATGTAGGTGAAGATGCCAAGGACAGCGCGGCAGTACTCAAGAACAGCTGGAGTATATCCGCGATTTTTCGCGAAGAACTTGTGACGCCATGAAATCACTGTCTAAGTGCCTGCTGCCGACCAAGCCAGTCCCCGGTGATTCTGAAGGGCTGCTAAAAGACTGCTTAGGGCGCCTCAGTTCTTTTTGGACTGGAAGGAGTCCTCAGCTCGCACCGGCGCGGCTCATGTTCTTGCTTTGGCCAAGACGTACTATCCTTCTTTTGATGCTGCCAAGGTTGCAAAAGGTAGGCCCTCGAAGAAGGTGGATGGCACCGAACTGACGGCCTCAGAATGCGAGACTTGGAAGGATATGCGCGGCCACGCGACTGAACTGGTGGAGGGGATAGATCTTGCGACCTATATGGGCAAGTATAATGCAGATGGAAGCAGATGGGAGAAGTTACCCGCTCCGTCATCCAGTGCGGTGATTCCGCAGGAAAAGAACCCCTCTCCAGGCGTATCCAGCTCTGCAGCCCCCAAGCCCGCGACTGAAGAGCCCTCCAGCGAGCCTGCGATTGCTCCTTCTGGCAAGCTTGGTAAGCCGCCTGTTCCTCCTTCCCACCGGCCAAAAGCTGCGCACAAGTGAAGAAGAAAAACAATGGTTTGATGATCTTGGCCCTTAGCGGCCTGTAATAATTGTTAGAATTTATGTGTCATAAGACAATATTATGGTTTGCTTAAGTACTCTTGCAGTACATGTTTCGACCAATAGGCTGGTCCTTATGATTTGTCTCGGTTTTTCCTCACTTAGGCCCTTGCGCGGCTCAGTATTTCCCAGGTAAAAAGTGCGTGTTCAGGGTCGAGAGCGGCCATGATAGGCAATCAAACTCGATTGACGCCGCACCCCCAGTACTTTGGCCGCATAGTGCAAGTCGCATCCAAGAGAGGTTGAGTATAATCACGATAAATGCCACTTGTTTGGCGATCCCAAGGAATAGGCCGCGCTAAAAAGCTGCCGCACCCCCAAGGGACCAATGATTAAAAAATAAAAGACTCACAGCTCAATTGGTAGTTTGAGATGCTTTATTTCAGAATCATTATATGATACATAGGGTCGGTCGCGCCTAGGTGGCGACCAGAAGTGATGCTTGGGTCGGTTGCGCCTAGGTGGCAACCAGAGATGTTACATGGGTCGGTCGCGCCTGAGTGGCGACCAGAATTGGGTCGGTTGCGCCTAGGTGGCAACCAGAGATGTTACATGGGTCGGTCGCGCCTGAGTGGCGACCAGAATTGGGTCGGTTGCGCCTAGGTGGCGATCAGAGATGTTACATGGGTCGGTCGCGCCTGAGTGGCGACCAGAATTGGGTCGTCGCGCCTAGGTGGCGATCAGAATTGAAATTTTTAGCCCTGAGTGGCCAGCTTGATGATGTAAACTCTTAATAATTTTGTTGCGGCTGCTGATGGCAACTCGCGACGCCTGGGATGTGTCCTTATTGGCAATGGCTCGTAGCCTTTGACTTCCTTGCCTCCCTTGCGGCCGTAATCTGAAGTCGCAAGTCAGGCAGGTGCCTCTTGGCCTTCACGATGTCATCAAAATTCTCCTGCGACTCGCGCATGGGCGCGCTCTCTGCGATGCAAGCTGCTCTGGCTATGGCCTTGTCGCCTTCTTCGCATTCTTGAGCTATTCTTTTGTCGCCATTGATGGTGATGACTCCCCTAGGGCCTGGTATTTTAAGCTTTAGGTACACATAGCACGGCCTAGCCATAAACTTTGCGAATGCTTCTCTGCCAAACAGCGCATGATATGGGCTCTGGAAATCTACAACCTCGAACCAAATGTACTCGCTCCTGAAGTTGCTTTGTGTCCCAAAGGCGACCTCCAAGTTAACTCGCCCCAATGGCTGAGCTGATATGCCTGGCACGACACCATGAAACGTTGTTCTTGATGGGTGTAGCTGCTTTTCTTGAAGGTTCATTCTTTTGAAGGTTTCATAGTATAATATATTGATGCTGCTGCCTCCATCCATCAGTACTTTGCTCAACTTGTACCCTGCGACTTGAGGGGCAACCACCAGCGCGAGTTTTCCCTCTTCATTTATTTCTCCTGGGTGATCCTCGCGGCTCCAAACTACTGGCTGCTCGGACCACTTTAGCCACTGTGGGACGGCTGGTACTATGGCGTTAACAGCCTGATTGCGTCGTCGCAGCTTTTGTTCCCTCCTTGAAGTATTCACCACAATGGTATGATACTGACCCAACTGTTTTGGGAACTGTGGCTGATCTGGCTGCGGATTTGGGACGGCGTTGTTGCTGTTGTTGCCTCCGCCATGTTTACCTTCCTCGTTGTTTTGATGATTGAAGTTTGTGTTGAGTGGCTGTCCATCCTTCCACTTTTTGTAATGATAACACTGTGCCTTCGTGTGGTTGGGTGGTTTCCCATCTTTTCCTATATGGATGTCGCAGGGGCGGTTGAAAACCTCTTCCAAATTAACTGGGTGAAAATTCCTTCCTCTGCTGCTGCTTTGTTTGTAACGAGTATTCGTATTTGCGACTAACCCTGAGTTTCCTTCCTCGTTTTTGCGCTTGTTATAACTCGCATTGGCATTGCTAGCTTGCTGTTGTTGAGGCTTGCTACTGGCCTTCTTTCCCTTGCCAGTGTTTTCCTCTTCCTCCCCATCAGATGCGTCCCTGGTTTTATCCGAGCTAGCATACTTGTTGGCCGCCGCCATTACCTCGCTTAGGCTCTTGACTTTATCCTTCATGCGACCTAGTTTGTGGACTAGCGGCTCAAATTTGCAATTTTTCTCCATGACAAGGACTGCTGAACTGGGTGGTATGTCTGAGGAATGTATGATCTCTGCGACCCTTCTCATCCAGTGGCGACTCGACTCGCCTTCCTTCTGTACACAACGCTCAAGGTCCTCTATGCTGCAGAGTCGCTTGCATGTTCCTTGGAAATTCTTGATAAAAGCTTCCTTCATCTCATCCCAAGAGTTTATTGAATTTGGTGGCAAATTTTTAGCCATATGTGGGCTGCGCCTTCTAACATCATGTTTAGGTAACGTGCGCAGATCTCTTCGGATGCATTTAGGATGCTCATGCCCATCTCGTAATTGTTGAGCCAAGTAACAGGGTCCATGCTGCGTTGTAGTTGGCGACCTTGCGAGGCCCTTTGAAATCTGCAGGAAACGGTTCAGACCTGATTCTTTCGCTGAAACAGACTGGGCCTTTGAGTCGCGACGATAGGTTGGACGAAGCTGGCCTTCCTATTGGATTAGCCGCCGCGCGCGGCTGCACAATCTCTATGGGTTGAATTGCTGAGGTTGATTTTGAGCCGCAGGTTGATCTTCCCTTTGTCGCCTAGCCGAACTCGAGGTCGCAACGTGTGGCGACTCCGCGTGGATGCTTCTCTCCGCCGTTGCTCTGCTATTGTAAGGGGTGGAGTGCAGCCGTCCTGCGTGTTCGGACATATTCGCCTGCTGTATTACTGCTGTGCTCAGCATCTCAATGGCGCGCCGTGCCTCTCTGTCCATTGGCGTGTTTCCTGCTGGCGCTAATCTGGCCAAGATGTTTGTGGCCGCAAAGAGATTCTCCACTGGGCTAACATAATGCCCTTGCGGCGTGTGGAACCTTTGAGGCTGCTGTGGCGATTGCTGAACAAAGGTTGGCTGCGTCAATGGCGGGGGCATCATGGCCCTGTTGTTAGCCTGTACTATGGCCCTTGACCCAGGTATCTCTGCTACTCTTGGTGCTGCGAAAGATGGAACCGCTGGTACGATTGATGGTACAGCGATTGCTTGAACCGCGGGCGCAGCTAACGGGGCCGCGGACCGCATAACCATGGCAGATGGTGCCATGCGTGCGGGTACCGCGACTGAAGGTTGTGCGACCCCTGACCATGCGACCGGGTGCGCCGTGTTGGTGGCGACTGATGGGATAGTGTTGGTGGCGGCTGACGGGACCGCAATTGCTGGTTCAGTGGTAGGTGATTGGAACAGCTCCATAGGGTTTACTGTTCCTGGCTGCAGGCGACTCGCGTGGCGTCTGTGTGGCAAGGTGGCCTGTATTCCTTGCAGAGAATTGGTTTCCTCGATGAGTCGCAGTTGCTCCTGTTGGAGGCGCTGTTCCTCACGCGCCAGCCTGGCTCTCTCATCTGCGATTCTCTGGACTTCATCATATAGCCCGATCCTGGTAGCCTCCAATTCTGTCACCCTAGCAGCCGCGTTAACCGCAGATATTGGTGTAAACAACACGCTTCCCTGTGGCGGCGTGACCGCTGCGCTGGGGGTTACCCTTGACCCTGATTCCGCAGGCGCGACTCCAGGTGGAGTCTCTCTGTTTGCGACTCCTGAGGCCGCGACTCCTGGCGTCATCGCAGCGGATGCCGCGACTCCTGATGCGTCTAGCGCGGCTTGTTCTGCTGCTTCCGGCGGGGTGGGGGCTAAGCTGCCTGGTGGCATGCCCAGCCCTTCGTCTGCTTCTGTGGTCCTGTAGACCCCTTCCACGTGCCGATCTTCTACAGAGGGCGAGCCACTATCCACAGGGCCTCCGCATAGCCTTTCCTCAAGGACATACTCAATGGATTGGCCTTCTTCGTCTTCGAGAGGCAGCGACTCGTGGTTGATAGATTCTTCTTGGTCCACTGTTACCGCGACTCCTTCTTCTGAGTCGCCATGTTGCGATGGATCCTCTGACTCGCCGCCAATGAAGCCGACGAAGACGTTGATGGATCCAAAGGGGATGACGTGGCCGGTCTCCAAGTAATCTGCTTCCGGCCCCCAGCTTGAATCGTCGATGAGGGGTGTGCCATTGACCGTGATGATACGGCCAACAACAAGATCTTCAGCTCCCTTCATGGATCCTGCGCGGAACGTGACGCTCTTGACCGCAGGCCCCACGGTGGGCGCCAACTGTCGTGGGTTTGTCACGTCAGGTGTCATAGATGACTTCGTAGGTGTGGGATTATGCGAGTCAAGCATCTCCGAGCTTGGGATCGCAGGAACAAAGATCAACACAGATTTACCCAGGTTCGGCCCCCTCAATGTGAGGTAAAAGACCTACTTCCTGCCTACCCTAGATTGGTATTGATATGATAATCGAGGTGTTACAATGGAGGCGATCCGATCTGGTACTCGCCGTATGAGCTAGGGTTTGGGGCTTGATAGCTTGACCCGCTCTAAGTCCTGCGAGTCCTCTTTATATACACAGAGGCTCGCTAGGTTACAAAAGGAAACTTCCCCATAAGGAATACATCCACAGAGGCCTACTCGGAGACTACTTGGTCTTCACGTCCTCCGGGATATGTCTTCTAGATCTTTCTCCTTATGGCGGTTCAATATTGGGCTTACTCCCAAGTGGGCCTTCGTCCGTGCGAGTAAGTTAAGCCGCACTGGGCCGCGGGTTAATCCAGAAAGTATTCCCCCGACACCTCCCGATTGCTGAATTTCATAATTCATAACATGACAGATACGATGTCTGATGATTTACACTTAGCAAAAAGCAAAAGGACGACATTCCTAGACCTAGTCGACAAAGGGATCACAAGCTAAGTCGTCGACTTCTTAGAGGAAGTTTTCTTCGCCTGGACCTTGGCTGCCCTTTCTTCAACAGTTGTCACCATCTGTTGAGCGTATTTTCTGGCGGCGTCCATCCAAGGGTTGAACCCGACAGTTTTGCCGTCAGAACCCCGTGGAAACTTTGTCGTCGCCTTGTCAAAATCTGCCTCGACTCCGTGCGCGAGCAACATGAGAAAAGTAGTCTGCGCACCACTTACCATTTGCTCGCGACAGAAATCGGCGACGGCGGTCCCTTCAGGATTGAACAGCTCCACTAGTTCCGCAAAAGAAGATGGAAGTTCTTCGCCGGGGAAGAAGCTGCCATGGAGGCCGCCTAAGACACTCGCCGCCTGCGTCAGCATCTCCCCTGCTCTGCTGCTGGTAACCTCCGAGACAGCCACGCTTTCATCAAGTGAGGTGCCAAGGCTTTGCTTGCCAGTAGCAGAAGGGCCATCCATCACGCCTAGCATAAGGACAATATGATCAGCACAATATATCAGGAACCTCAAAAGGAACACAGCAAAAATTCATACCAGTTAAGCTGGCGCTGGCGGCAGAAAGTCGACCAATTGCCGACTCCTCTCTCAGCTCAGCTGCTTTCAGCCTCTTCTGTAGATCATCCACTCGACGAGTGGCTTGGTTCAAATTTTCTGCTGCATCAGCGGCAGCCTCTGCAAAACAACCACACATGGTCAGCAGACTGCAAGAGGAATCAAACTTAACACGTAAAAGCATAAAAAGATACGCACTCTTCGCAGCTTCGAGTTGCTCCTGCAGGGTGGCGGCTTCCGTCTCCTTGTGCACATACTTGGCACTAGCCTTCAGCAACTCTTTTACAAAAGCCTAAGTGAAACGGCATATACGAAATCATAACTCAATATCTGAGTTTATGGAAAAAAAAAAGTTTGGCACTCGACGAGGCATAAAACTTACGTGCTCCAAGAAGGAAGAAGTCGACGCAGGGATATCTGCAGCCGCAGCTCCGCTCTCAGTTGCTGCAACCTCCGGTTCGGGAGGGGTAGCTGTGGCCGTAGCAGCAGGAGTCGCAGACGTAGGCGGCTGCTCTGGTGGCAGCGTCCGTGCAGTTGATGCTGCGCTGCTCTTATCCGCCGTAGGTGGCGGAGGCATATCCTCATCCGAGGAAACACTGTGTCAAAACATTATCAGTATACCAAGTGGCATAGTTCATAAGGTGACAAAGCATATTCACATAATACTTACTCCCCAGTGAGGTCACATAAATGATCAGGCGCCAGCATACCCATGCTGGGGCGTGATTTCTTCGGGACGCGAGGGGGAAGCGAGCGAATGGGAGGGACGTTGAGCGGCGCCTTTGTCGACTCCGTCTCATTCCCCTCCTTTTCCTCAGAATCAGCGGTGTCTTCTTCCTCGCGTGCCCGCTTCTGCTTGCCCTGCACCTCAGTATCGCCTTCATCGGCTTCTGGAGTGTGTGCAGTGGCGAGTGAAGCCACTTCATCATCTGAGCCCACATCGAGTGGCTCGTTGTGCAGCACTGGGCCGTCCTCAGGCAGAGGAGGCATCGATTCATATATTCTGTGGCCCTGCACACAGAAACCGCAAAGGAGTCAATCTCACACATGCATAACATATAAACTAACATATGGTATCGGCTATTACCTCTGGAAGAGGATTGCTGGTCTCATAGGGAGCCACAGGCGAGTTCATCTCGCAAGGTTCTTCATCGGTGAGCTTGGTGAGGCCTCTTACCAATTTCTCCGCTTCGGCATCAGATAGCTCGACTGCGCGCGAGCGGGTTGGATCAGAAGCACCGTTGTATGCCCACAAAGCATGCACTCGAGCTCGGAGAGGCTGCACTCGCCTCTTTGCCATGATGGCCAGAAAGTGGATGCCCGTAACCTCTCGACCAGCAGTGGTCTGGAGCTTCAGCACCTTCTCCATCAGAACGTCAGCCTCTTCAGCTTCGACTCCGGTCGGCTGGGAGATCCAGGAGGGCCTCTTCTTCACCAGAGCATCCGCATCAAAAGGAGGCAACCCGAAAGCTTGGGTGCCTATGGTCACATCCTTGATGTAAAACCACTTCTGGCGCCATCCTTGCACAGACTCCACGAAGTTGATCTTGAAGTACTCGATATCAGGTCGAGTCTGTACTCCAAAACCACCAGGTCCCTTCGCGTTGTGCTGGCGCTTGACGTTGAAGATGCGGCGGAAGAGACCAAAGTGGGGCGCAACGCCCAGAAAGCACTCGCAAAGAACAAAAAAGCACGCAATGTGCAAAAGCCCATTGGGCGTAAAATCGTGCAGTTGCACCCCATAAACGTGCATCAGTGCACGTAGAAAGTTGTGAACAGGGAAAGAGAATCCCCTGTTCACAAAATCCACAAAGCAGACCCGCTCATTGGGGCCTGGGCGTGGGATTACCTCGGCGCCGGGGATGCGGACTTGCGAAACATCCTCAGGAATCAGCCCGTCGTTCCGCAGTCCAGTCAGCATCCTGTTGCTGCAGGAGGACTTGGTCCAGGCGCCCTTCTCCCTCTTCAAACCGCTGGCGAAGGCTCCAGCGGCGCTATCCGCCGATGCGTTTGCGGCACTCCTGCCCCTCCGGGTGCTCGGCTTCGCCATCGCAATGGTGGATTGCAAAAGCTTCGCTATGTGGCTATGGCGAGGCGCAGGGAGGAAGAAGAAGAAGCAGCGGCGGCGGAGAGCAAATGGCAAGTAAAAAACACTATTTACTCAGCCGTTCCCTTTTAACCTCACCGCAAAAGAATCCTCACCGTCGATGCAAGATCGTGGGCTAGAAGGTAAATCCAGCCGTACACGTGGCAGCCGTGGAGGGCAACCGTCGCCGGCCACTCCGCCCACTACGCACGGGAATCTAGGAACTACCCTCATGGCCCCGGAGAAATCGTGCCTGAACGGTCAAATCCAGTCCAAACGGCTGTACAATGGGCCCACAAGACGTGTCACGTCCCATCTCTCGCAGCACAGCGCACGCCACCGCGTGTCAGGTGGCGCAGTCGCCACAAAACGTCATCCCTGACGTCATTGCAGCAAATTTGTTCCGAAAAGATGGCGGGTTCGCCCAAAGCATACTAATCACTCGATTGGTTGTCGACTGCATAGTCACTCGACTGTTTCTACGATCAAATACATATTACTCCCATCGGGAGCGTATCAAAAATTTCTTCGACTAAAGATGATCATGACTGGCTGATTCTGAGATTATCCTCCATTACAAGTAATAAAGCACAATCTCGGGGGCTACTCCCATCGGGAGCGCTGGCGCGCACCCGATAGAATTATGGCTAAAGGTTTTCTTCGACTAACAAATGTAGAGAAAGATGGTTTTGAGATTATCCTTCATTGCAATCAATAAAGCACAATCTCGGGGGCTACTCCAATCGGGAGCGCTGTCGCGCACCCGATAAAATAGTATCAAAGTGTCAGTCGATGAATATGTCGACTGCGTTCATATGCAAAATCATACTCGAAACATTCCCGAGTTGCGTCCGTCGCAAATATCTCAGATGCTGCATGCATAGTGCAAAGGTAAGACCCGCCGAACTTTCGAGCCGGGCTAAGGACCGTTCCAGCAACGTCAATCCTTATACTTTCCGTGTCAGCAGACATGATGAAAAATCCCGACGGACGCGTTGGGTAAAATTCAAAGTTATACTGCAGATCGACTCAGTAAGATCTCAGCGGCCTAGTCGAATCTGACCAGTTTGTTCCAGATTCGAGTCCGGGGACTCGAGTTTGATTGAAAGCTAGTAAGGTATTACCCAAATGTGTAGTTAACCAGTCCCGATCCGTCGAGTGAACTGGGCCTGCTAAGCTATTACCCTTGATCATCATAAGCAAAAACCACAGTCGATGAAATACTCGACATAGCCAACATGTGCTATTCATACAGGAATTCCAATTATAAAAACAAAGCATATGACGTGCACTTACGAAAGAGTCCATGCCCGATTCTTCGAGTTAGACAAGTACTCGGGGGCTACTGACATGGTTATACATCTCGGGTACCCCATCATGAGGGTACCTGGTGCACGTAATGTCTGAGGCCCAATAGCGAAGAGCCCACTCGAAGCCCGAGACAAGAGGCCCAAGAAGATGGAGTACCTTCCAAGATTAGACATAGGCATAGTCGGTTTAGAACTTTCCATATGTATAAACTAGTTCGGTTAAGGACTCCCGAGACCCAGCCTATTTAAAGGCTGGGAGGGGCGCCGATCTAGAGGAGAAGCCATACTCGAACCACAAAAGCTCTTGCGAGATCGTCATCTCGCCGGAGCCACCCTGTAATCTCATAATCTCCAGCGATCAATAACAGACAAGCAGGAAGTAGGGTCTTTACCTCCACCCGAGGGGACTGAACCTGGGTAAATCTTTGCCTCTGCTTGTCAGCCGACGAAACTACCAGTACTACCACGTTCTCTCCCCATAATCTCAACCCTAGGTCCTTAACCATGGGATTTGATGAGGGTACACCTCGTCACTCGATCTGCGTCTTCTCCTCCCGGATGCGCCTGTTTCGAATGCAACCATCTCCTTGACAAAAATCTTGAGAAGGTCATCCCATATCCAAAGGTAGCATCCCTGTTGAGATCATCTATGGACGATGAAGACGAACAAACGAAACATATGAAAAATTACGGACCTGAACCTAAACCCTAAACTCAGCATTGACCCGCTGTAGCATTCGCATCGGACGCGTGCGCGTGACGGGTTGCCGCACTTGAGGAAACGTCTGCTGGGGTTGGAAACGGTGTTTGCGGTGAACGCAGCGGCTGGACTCATACATGTGCAGAGGAGGACTGGCGGTGAGTCGACTTCTCCGTCGAGCTCCGTGCCGCGCTCGCGGCCGCCAGATGCACTCTGCGATCCGCCACCGTATGTAGCCCACTGACTGCGCTCCTCCGCTCCATCCGAACTGTCTTCCTTGCCTCGGTTCTCTGCGCTGAAGCCGCTGCCAGACCTGGATGAGCTACCGTGGCACTTGGTTGCTTCCATTTTGGTGTTTCCCCCGAGCTCCTAAACTAAGAACAAGTGAGATAAAAATGTGGTAGATGGCGGTTTTTGGTGTGTGTGTGGGGGGGGGGGGGGGGGGGGGGGGGGTGATGCTACCACCGTGTGTAGATATTATGGTGGCGGTGTAGTGTGCCAGCTGTTTGTTGCCCGGGACGGCTACGACGGCTCCTTCCCTACACGCGTGAGTCGGATGGCGTGTAGAAAAACAAATGGGCCGTTGCGCAATGTTATCGGGCCGTGAACGTGAGAAGTGTAACAAACAAACGGCCATTATAAGGGTCTGCCCCGTAAATGGGTCAGTTGGGCTAAAAGTGTGGTCTATGCTGACTAGATGTATAGTCTGACGTACCTGTGCCATGTCTTTTCTCAACAAAAAAAAAACCTGTGCCATGTCTACGTACGGGTGTGAGCCGGAAAAGTTGCGTACCTAGTTGGCCACTAGGAACACTTAGGTCGCACGTGTCGGGAGATCAAGGCGTGCGCAGCTACCACCCGGCCGGCGTGTGTAGCTAACACCATATGTAGCAAATTATTTTCGCAAGGGTATAATATACCGCAAAGAGATAAATAGATCCATCTTTCTCTCTATTACTACACGACACTGAGTACACCACATCGGCAACAGAAAAACAGGGTCCACCATTAAAACTAACATTGTCAATGGACAACAGCAAATATCTCTGGCTAATGTGGTGGGCTGCGGACCACAGAGTTCGGCAACGGTTAAAAGTTTTCACAGTTGGATGACCCTTAATGCTAATGCACATTTTTCTTTTGTCCGTTGCCCAAAAGCCCACCACCTCGGCATATAAACCCACTCCCCACTTACGTCGCACGCACAGACACTTCAAACCATAGCCGCCTCTCACTCCGTCCGCTCACTCTCTTTACTCTCATTCCTAATATCTCCAATGGCGTTTCAATCCGGCGTGAGCGAGCGCCTCGTGTCCTCTTCAGCCGGTATGAGCCGGCACAACTCACAACTACACACGTTGCGGCTGTCCCTGCCTCAGCGCCCGGGAGTATTTCGAGCACCATCGGAGGCAACTCGAGGCGAGCCGGCCGCACCGGCCTCCTGCTCATTCTCATCGGAGGAGGAGCTCGTGATTGCTCTCTCTCTCTCTCTGGCGCGAGCCAAAACGTTGCTGACCAGGCCAAAGTTGCCGAGTCCCTCGCTCCACACTAGGATTGAAAATGGGTCCCCATATCCGCCAAATCCACGTGAATTTCATCCATTATGGGGGTGGGATGATCGAAAATCTCCCCACGTCGTGGATAGTTTCCAAACTAATTTATTGTCCATATGGTACAACAGAGATTGGTATGGTACCCTTTACCCAATCCCTGATACCCACTGGGAACCCAAACATGCACATCTATAAAAATAAGCAAAATTCACACCCGGCCATTCGGTCACAAAATACACTTACTCTGGTCAGCCAACTTTAAAACTATTAATTGTCTAATTGACAATAAAAGTGTCCTATATTTTTGCCAGTGTGACACCCTTTCGAGAAAGCGGATGATTAGGACGCTAACACCTTTTGCCAGCATCTTAGCTAGCATATTCTCTCCTCTTATTTCTCTACCAACAAGTTATGTCACGTACGTCGCAGAAAAGTACCGGTGTGAACCATTTTGAGGGTTCAAGATTTCGTCGGCTTGTTCAAAATTAAGTTTGAAGTTCCAAAAAAATCAGTTCCATAGTTCTGTAAAATTGGCGACTTTGGAAGTCTAAACAATGTTTTGGACAACATTGTAATTTATAAGTAATACTATCTCCGTTCCAAATAATAAAACGTTTTGATAGACCAAAAGAGCCTACCAAAATGTGTTTTATTTTGGAATAAAGGTAGTTTTAGAGATTGACAAAAAAAAAATATACAAGATCATTCTTTTCAAAACAGGAGTATAAAACATCGGCATGTGCATCAATCGACGC
Organism: Poa pratensis; assembly: GCA_947311845.1. Lineage (NCBI taxonomy): Eukaryota > Viridiplantae > Streptophyta > Magnoliopsida > Poales > Poaceae > Poa > Poa pratensis. Next base: position 14,318,650 of record CAMZMU010000059.1, on the reverse strand, counting down.
ACACAACCTTGTTTATTTCGAAATTCATCAGGCAAATTATTACAAATCAATGATCACATAACATCAGCACATGAGTTAACCAACAAAAAAAACATATAGCGTCTATCCAAATGCTTGACCCTATGGAACTGTAGTATCAAATCTTTAGACTTGAAAACATCCGCACCCTGTTGTCGGATGCCCCACTTCGGAGTTTTCAAAAAATGAGGCATAAATCATAGATATAGCTTATGTTGTATCCTATGCGCCCACAAATTTTTATCAAAAAATATGACTATTTGTGATCTCTACAATAAAAGAAAAAGATCTAAGTGAATAGTATCATGTGTTATTCACCCTTTATTTGTCTTTTTGGCACAGGTCACACATGGTCATATTTTTCTATGAAAATTTGTGAGTGCACAAGATACAATATAATATATGTCCATAATTTATTTCATATTTTTGAAACTCCGAAGTGGGACATCTGACAATGGGGCGCGGAGGCAACTATTTGCAAATTGTAGTTTCGGATCTAAATCAAGTCCAACCGGAGGGCATCAGTCCGTTTTTTTTTTTTTTTTGCTTCTGCCGTGGCGAGCAAGTCCGTTGCACGAAGCTGTAAAAGAAATTATCGACCCGATCGTTTGTCTTCGTGTCCGATCGAACTAGTATTGTAGACCTTGAAGCAGACCTTCGTATTTCCTTACGTTTCCTCCGAACTCTCCATACTCCAAGCTCCTGAACACCTGGAGGGCGCGTACGCCGGCGGCAGCGGCGAGCCTCGGGCTCCTCCACGGCGGATGGAAGCCAAGGTGCGCGGCGATGCGCTCCAGCCCAACCGGCAGCGCTGGGCACTCGGCCGCCATCCCCGCAACATCGTAGACCTGGTCGCCGAGGAATTGCCGCACGGCGCCGAGGAACCCGGCCACGTCTTGTGGCAGCGGGAGACCGCCGGTGACGATCTTGAGCAGGTACGCCACATGGTAGGTGCCGGTGTAGGTGATCCACGACAGTCGGCGCAGGGGGCCGATCAGGCCGGAGCGCAGCAGCATTGCGCCGAGGCTACGGGCGTCGATGCCGTGGTTCGCGAGCGTGTCGACGTCGAGGCCGCGGCCGGCGAGGTAGGCAAGGGAATTCTCGTCGTGCGGGTCGGCGATGCGGCGGAAGTCGCGGAGGTTGAACTCCCAGGCAAGGCTCCTGCCGTGGTGGTCGCAGACAGCGATCCCGACCTGGAGCGGCTTGAGGGCGTCCACGTTAGCCTTGACGAGAGCGTAGCGCTGCTCCGTGGTGACGGCCTTGTTGTCCTTGCCGGGGAGGTGGACGAGGCCCGGGTAGTGCACGTTCACGGCAACGTAGCGGGCGCCGGCGGCGAAACTGCAGAGGTTGGCGGACTCTTGCTGGAAGTTCCAGGCCCACACGGGTTGCACAGGAACGGCGGCGTGCGGCGGTGGTACTGGGACGGCGTGGTAGAAAGGCGGCGGCGGCGGACGCACGCGACGGTAGAACAAAGGCGCCGGCGGTGGAAACATCGGTAACATGGCTGATCGACAACGTCGATTATGCGTTGCTGTTTTTTTTGTTTTTGCGAGAAGATACGTTGTTGCCTAGGTTCGAAAAAGTTATGATGTCAAGCTGTGCTGCGGCCTGAGGATTATATAGAACAGAACAATTGTAGCGGGAGTCGAACACACGATCCGAGTCGGTGAACAAATCGATTACTATAGGAATAGAAGTACTGTATAGACTCGCACATATATTGTGCTAGAACTAATTAACCACGATGTTGTGATTGAGTTAGATTCGGACTAGGAGACTATAACCGATTCGTTTTGGTGCCGGAAGAAAAAGAGAGATGAGGCTCGTGGCGATCCATCGCACTGTATTTTTCGCGTGTTTTACATTCAGGGTGTTTTGCTTACCGGTCCAAATACCGCGGTTAACTGCCGTTAACCGGATTACCAAGTCGGGCGAAAAGTTTCACACCGTTTGAATTTTATTTTTTGTCCGAGAGTCTCGTCAGTTTAACCAACCGGTAATTTTCGATAAACATGGTTACCGAAAATACTGGTCTTCTGAGATTTTTTTCGGTACCCATATTCCTCGGGTTGCCACGAGAGCGATGTTGTGCCTCCACTCACAAACTGTCAACTGGCGCCGTCTGTCACAAAGTGCAAGCTAAGCCCCACGGATAGGCCTGCCAACAATCAGCGATCAAGGCCCACGAAGGAGGGCCCAAGAAGATGGCGTACGCTCCAAGATTAGTAAACCCTAAGTCGGTAGAAACTTACCTTACCTGTAAACCTAATCGGTTGCGAATCCCCGAGACCCAGCCTCCTATATAAAGGTTGGGAGGGCCGCCGATCTAGGGCACGCAATACTCATACCACCAAACCCTAGCGAGGTCGCAATCTCGCCGGGACACCATTGTACACCTCATATATCAATAACCAGACAAGCAGGAAGTAGGGTGTTACCCTCCGGGGCCTGAACCTGGGTAAACCTTGCTTGTCAGCCGACGGTACTACCAACGCTACCATGTCTCTCCCCTTAATCTCAACCCTAGGTACCGAACCATGGGATTTGATGTGTTAACACCACGTCAATTGACGCCGTCTGTGGGAAAGACTAGTATGGGATCCGCGGTATCGGCGGCTCCATCGGTAAACGGCAACTCGCCGACACCGTCGACTCTAGAAGCAAACGGCAACTCGCCGACTCCATCGATCGTCACGTCGATGTATTTCGGCTCCTTCAGATTCGACCCGCACCCGTCGATTGCTCGCCCGGTGTTCGCGGACCTCCACTCAGGTGCAGATCTGACTTTTGGCAACTTCAATTTCCATGTTAGTCGTTGGGGAACGCATAACTTGACAGACCTGCGTCAACTCGCGGTGATCGCACCCGCATCTCCATCGACCGCATCTGCACCGACCGTGGTCGCATCGGCGACACTTACATCGACTACATCTCCATCGATCGCGCCATCTTCGCCGACGTCTCCATCACCTGCATCATCGTCGACTGCAAAATTTGCACCTTTTTCGTTCGCGGGAGGCGCGTCTTCCCTGACTGCTTCGCCAAGATCCGCATCAGCATCTCTCGACTCACCAGGCGAAGCTGAGGAGGAGGTTGACTCCACCTTCCAGTATGACAGCGACGAACCGCGCGTACAGCTCGACGACTACATCGACTCCGACAACTCCACCGACAACGGCAGCGATGCGACCAAGGCAAAATCTCGCATAACATCCCCTTCCATGTTTGCATGGCTATTGGGGGCAACGGGACAGACCCCGAAACATCTGAGGCTACCGCTCGCCGCGAGGCACCAACATACCCCTGGACGGTAACCATGCCGGATGGGAAGACGACGCTCGTCATCACGGAGGAGATGGCGGCCAAAGCAAACAAGGCCATCGAGGAGTGCCTCATAATGCCCGATGACTCGACCCGCGATGAGCTCGCGACATACCAATACCTCATGTGGCAGGAGAACCTTCGGCTGAAGAACTACCGTGCCGCACTCGACGAACGCAGGAGGCAAGCCAGCGCGTCGAGCGCACGACGAGCAGGGTTGTCTATACACTCAACAGGACAGACAGACCCGAGGCGTCAGTCCAGGACGCGACGCCTCTCAGAAAGAGACAGAGCGGAACTCACCCGCAACTTCGACATCTCCTTCATGACACACGACGAGGAGGGGATCCCTATCCCCAAGACAGCCGCGGGAGCACTCATGTCAGTGGCCACATACCTCAGAACAACACAACCACCCGTGAACAATCCAAACACGGCCCTGCATAGGCAGCAAATCAAATCTCTCAATCTGGCTGCTACAGCCATAACCCCAGGAGCTGAGGCTGCTGGAGGAAACACGCCACATGGAGGAAGCAGAACCCGCCGCGCGGGAAGTCCACGACGAGAGTTACGGATTCGCGACGATCGTGACCGAGCCGTAACTATCCATGAAGATAGAGACCGCAGACATCGCGACGATGACAGGCGGAGCCGGGACAGCTCGCCACTCGCCACCGCCAGGAGGGTGATGATTTGCGCGACGTCATAACTCAACGCCGAGTCGAGAAAAGTCGATCAAGGAGGTCCTCTCGCTCCTCTAGCAGCGATTCATACTCTGATGATGAGTTCGAGCCTTGCGGGTCTCTATGCTTCACTCGACGCATCCGCGAGTCCAGGATGCCCAAAGGGTTCAAGTTAACATCTGAAACACCCAAGTTTGATGGACGTCAAGAACCATCATCTTGGCTGGAGGATTACAAGATCGCAGTCTCTTGTCAACGAGGCACAACAAAAACCGCAATGCAATACATCCAGTTGATGCTTGTGGGTTCGACTCGGACTGGCTCAAAAGCAAACCCCGCAACGCATACGATTCATGGGATCACTTCACGGAAGACTTCGTCAAAAACTTCGCCGCAACATGCGACCGTCCTGCGAGATTCGAAGAACTGCGAGCCTGCAGGCAGTCGGATGAGTCGCTACCTTCATACATCCGGCGTTGGACCACCATACGCAACTCTGTGGGCACAGTCTCGGAGGATAGAGCAATCGACGCTTTTACTCAAGGCCTGGCCAGGCGAGATTTTCAAGAAGCACTCGGACGGGAGAAGCCGAGCTCCATCGCCCAGCTCATGAAGGTTGCAAACGAGTGGGCCGACGGAGAAGATTCCATACGGGACAAACACCACGAGTCACCACGCCGTGACAACAGCTGGAGTCGCAAAGATGGTCGTGGCAACGACCGAAGAAAGAAGCGCAAATCTCACCATTACGACGACGCGGATGGCGCTAGCCTGGTGGCGGCCGGATACGTTGACACACGCGAGGAGCACGGTCGCAGCGGAAGTCGTCAGGACGACCGCGGTGGAAACCGTCATGACGACCGCAGTCGTGACTACGGACAGCGCAGCGACGGGTACCACAAAATGGAGTGGCAAAACCCCGCGAGGACCCGCAAGACGAGCGCACAGTCGACGAGGAAATAGAAGAAGAATGCAGGTTCCATATGTTCAAAGGTGAAGATGGAAAACTTCACTCACGACACTTGTTAAAAGACTGCAGAAAATTCACAAGACTGGCGAGTGCATACGTCAGACGTTACAAGCCGCAATCTGTCCGGCTGTACCTGCAGCACCTCCTTCGCCGGTACCAGCAGCCGGGAACATGGTGGGTGCTATCCATCACCAGCCACGCATAAAAGGAGCCGGAGCAGCAGCAGATGAATACTCCGCACCTCGAGGGCAGATGAACATGATCCAGAAGGGATGCCCCTCTAACAGGGAGCAAAAACTCATAACTCGCCAAGTCAATTTGGCCTCCATGGCACCGCCCGCTGTACCCGAGTACCTGAAGGGGTCAGAAACCAGCATCACATTCTCTCGCGAGGATCACCCTCCAGCCGTGGTTTGTCCAGGGCATGCCGCCTTGGTACTCGACGCTCAAATATGTGGCTTCGCCATGTCCAAGGACTTCATGGACGGAGGGAGTGGAATCAATATCTTGTTCGCCGACACTCTTCGCAAAATGAACCACTCAACCGAAAATCTGGCAAAATCAGGTAACACCTTCCACGACATCGTCCGGGCAAAGCGGTCTACCCTCGGCACGGTGCAGTTCCCAGTCATCTTCGGCGAGCCAGGAAACTTTAGGACAGAGAAGATCGACTTCGAAGTCGTCGACTGAAAGTCACAATACCAAGCCATCCTTGGCGCCCGACGTTTGCTCGATTCATGGCGGTCCCACACTACGCTTACCTTAAGCTGAAGATGTCGGGACCCAATGGTATCATCACGGTGAGCGGAAACTTCCATCGCTCAGATAGCTGCGACAGGGAATTTAGCAAAATATCCGAGCTGTTCGGCATGCAGGAGCAACTCGCAGATCTCTCCCTCACCAACGATCGCACGCTCTTCCCCGAAGCCAAAAAATCAGCACCCGATAGTGCCTTCAACGCCACAAATGACACAAGGTCGCATCAGGTGCACCCGACGGATCCGTCGAAGACGGTCAACGTGTCATCAAGCTTAACTCCCGCATAGGAAGGCGCTGTCGTCGAATTCCTCCGTGAGAACTAGGAGATCTTTGCCTGGTGTCCAGCCGACATGCCAGGTATCCCCAGGGGATTTGCTGAGCACTCTCTTCAACTATTTCCAGACACGAGACCCGTGAAGCAAACAATGCGCCACTTCTCTGAGCCGATGCGGGAAGCCATAGGACAAGAAGTCGACAGGTTACTCGCAGCCAAATTCATCCGCGAGATCAAAAAGTCGGACTGGGTTGCTAACCGAGTCCTCGTACCAAAGAAGCACACAGAAATCCTTCGCATGTGTGTCACTTCACCGCTCTCAACAAGTGCTGCCCCAAAGACCACATCCCGCTGCCACACATCGACCAGATAGTCGATTCGACTGCGGGATGCGCGCGTCTATCCTTCCTGATGCCTACTTGGGCTACAACCAGATAAGGATGAAGGTCGATGAGAAGGATAAAACAGCCTTCATAACGCCATACGGCGTCTACTGCTACACCACAATGCCCTTCGGGCTCAAGAACGCGGGTGCCACGTACCAGCGCATGATGCAAAACTGCCTCAGGAAGCAGATCGGATGCAACGTCCAAGTCTATGTCGACGACATCGTCATCAAAACAAAGGAGGAGGACACACTCCTCGCTGATCTACGCAAAACATTCGCCAACCTCAAACGCTACCATATCAAGGTCAATCCCAAGATGTGTGTATTTGGCGTGCTAGCCGGACAGCTATTGGGGTACCTTGTTTCGGCTCGAGGCATCGAGGCGGACCCGGAAAAGATACAAGCCATCCTTACCATGGAGCAGCCGACCAGACTTCGGGAGGTGCAGAAGCTAGCAGGTCGGGTGGCCGCGCTTAGTCGATTCATCAGCAAGCTTGGTGAAAAAGCACTCCCATTTTATCAGCTGATGAAGAAGTCAGACAAATTCGAGTGGACGCCAGAAGCCCAAGCTGCCTTCGTCGACCTCAAGCGAGCCCTTACAACCCCTCCAATCTTGGTCGCGCCTCGGGAGCGTGAGCCACTATTCCTATACGTATCTGCCACCAACAGGGTAGTCAGCACAGTACTCGTCGTCGAGCGTATGGAGGAAGGTCATACCCATAGCATACAGAGACCCGTGTACTACCTCAGCGAGGTCCTCTCCATTTCAAAACAGCGGTACTCGCACTATCAAAAGCTGGCTTACGCCGTGTTCATGTCATCGCGCAAGGTCGCGCAGTACTTCGCCGAGCGCCGATAACTGTTGTTATCTCGGCAGCGCTCGGCAACATACTTACAAATCCCGACGCAACAGGACGAGTCGCCAAGTGGGTCATCACGCTAGGACCTCGAGACATCAAGTATGAGCACCCGAAAGCAATCAAAGCGCAAGTCCTTCCTGACTTCACCACCGAGTGGATCGAAGCCCAGCTGCCAGGAGTCCCAGATGTGTCCAACTCCTGGACCATGTACTTTGATGGGTCGAAGAAACATGAAGGCGCAGGCGCAGGTGTCGTACTCATATCGCCAAAAGGGGACAAGCTCCGCTACGTTTTGCAGATGGATTTTCCAAAACCCTCCAACAATGAGGCGGAGTACGAGGCACTACTACACGGCATGAAGATGGCAAAAGATTGCGGGTGTACTCGACTCATGATATATGGCGACTCGAACCTTGTTGTGCAACAAACAATGAAGGCCTACGATGCTACCGCAGACAACATGATCACATACCGTGAGTTGTACAATAACATGGAGGACAACTTCGATGGTTGTGAGCTGCCACACATTGGATGCGAAAGCAACGAGGAAGCAGATATGTTAGCCAATATTGGCTCCACCAAATCACCAGTTCCACCTGGTGTATTCCTCGAGCGCATTGCCCACAGATCTATCAAGGTCAAGCAAACAGCAGAACCCTCGGCTCCAGCCGGCGCAAACAAGGATGCTTCACCAAGCGCAGAGGACCAGCCAGTCGAAGTTCTTCTCATCGAACCAACCTGGACGCACCCTTTCCTCGCCTACATGCTGCGCGATGAACTACCAGAAGACGCGGTGGAGGTGCGTCACATCCCCGACGCGCCAAGGCACACACAATCATCAAGGGAGAACTGTATAAACGCAACATATCAGGGATCCTCCAGAGGTGCATCGCGTTCGAGGACGGCAAGGCCATCCTTCGAGACATCCACGCAGGAACCTGTGGACACCATGCGAGCAGTCGAACGCTTGTAGCCAAGGCCTTTCGAGCAGGGTTCTACTGGCCAACAGCGCTAAAGGACGCAGAGGACATAGTCAAAAGGTGCATCGGCTATCAAAAATTCGCCAACAGACCACTCGCACCTACATCAGAGCTAAAAATACATACCATTGGCTTGGCCTTTTGCCCAATGGGGACTCGACATGGTTGGGCCACTCAAGAAATCCTCGCGTGGAGGGCATACACATCTTGGTGGCAGTCGACAAGTTCACAAAGTGGATCGAAGCGGTCCCCATCACAAACGCGACTGCCACTACGGCGGTGAACTTCATCCGGTAAATCATCTACCGCTTCGGGGTCCCTCATAGCATCATAACCGAACGGTACGAACTTCATGGCTGAAGAGTTCCATGACTTCTGCAAAAATCAGGGCGTGAAGCTCAACTATGCATCAGTGGTACACCCGCAGTCGAACGGCCAAGTGGAGAAGGCCAATGGGCTTGTATGCAGCGGAATCAAGAAGCGGATGTTAGTGCCACTCAAATGAGCTGCGGGTGCCTGGGTGGAAGAGCTACCGGCTATACTTTAGAGCCAACGAACTACTCCAAACAGGTCGACACAATACACACTGCTTCATGGTGTACGGCGCAGAAGCAGTCTCCTTTGACGTACAGTTCGACGCAACCAAAGTTGTCGCATATATGAAGAGGAAGCGGAGGCGGCACTAGAGGATAGCGTCGACACGCTGGATGAAGCACGCGACATCGCGCTCGCTCGCACAGCCATCTACCAACAAAACCTCCGCAACTATCATGGTCATCGATTGCGCACCAGGTCCTTCATGGTTGGCGACCTGGTGCTCCGCCTGAAGCAGAAGAAGGTGCACAAGCTCACCTCCCCATGGGAGGGACCCTTCATCACGGAAGTCATCGACGGCGGCGCATATCGACTGAACCACGCGAAGACAGGAGAGATTTCGCACAACCCTTGGAACGTTACGCACTTGTGCCGTTTCTATGCTTAGACTGCTCAGTCATCAAATTTAATAGGCGACATGTCGGATAGCTGCAGGTTTCAGACGCACTCTTTTCCTTACCAAGGTAACTAAGGGGACTGGAAGGTTTTTAATGAGGCGGACTGCTTAACTTACAAAAAGCGGAATACAATCAATGTTCCTCGATGTCTTTCTTTATTCTTTGCATAACACCAACACACACAAAAACTCGGCCGCACCCGAACACTCGGGGCTGCGCCAAACAGGTCAGACCCAAACAAAAAACCTCGGCCGCACTCGAAACTCGGGGGCTGCGCCGTAAAGGTCTAAAATAGAACAAACACTCTAGCCGCCCGAACACTCGGGGGCTACACCGTAAAGGCCAAACGTAAACAAGCATTTTGGCCTCCCCGACCGGTCGGGGGGCGCATCGCACAACTCCAAGCAAAATTCACAAGTACTCCATGTCGGGGGAATAATTAACCCGCGACTTATTCAAAACCAAAACAGCGACTTCATCCTTATGATCACGTTATTATAGGGCCACGTAAAGATGGGCTGACCTAGGATCGCGGGCTACCAAAGGAAGGCTCCAGAAGGTCAGCGTTAACTTGCCTTGGGAGATAAGAAGACAATCGGCTTCGTGTAGAACTCTTGTAACCTGACGAGTCTCTGTGTATATAAAGAGGACTCGCAGGACTTAGACGGGGACAAGCCCTAAACCCTAGTTCATACGACGAGTACCGAGATCGGATCGCCTCTATTGTAACACTCATATATCATATCAATATCAATCTAGGGTAGGCAGGAAGTAGGTCTTTACCTCACATTGAGGGGCCAAACCTGGGTAAATCTGTGTTAATCTTTGTTCCTGCAATCCCAAGCTCGGAGACGATTGACTCGCGCAATCCCACACCTACGAAGTCATCCATGACATCTGATGTGATAAACCCACGACACTCCAGCCACACCCGAACGCTCGGGGGTTGCACAGTGCACAGTCCAAAACTTTGCAACATCGCTTGACGCCCCGCACACTCGAGGGATGTCTGACAGCATACAAAACCACATCTCGCAACAGCAAAAAGTTACAACTCCACACTCGAGGGCTAAACCCCACATATACATGGCAACTATTAGTGACCAGTTTTCATTGACATACAGACTGCAGAAGGTAATTTTACATACAAATTATACAAGTATCTAATCTACTCTGCAGATTCCTCCTTCGGCTCGGCCCATTTCTTTTCCTCTTTCAATACCTGGTGAATAAGGACCAGCGCATCAACTCGAGTCGCTTCGTAGTGCTCCTGCATGGGCACAGGACCGCCACCAGGCATTGGTGGTGGACCTAGCGCAATTTTTTTTCAGGTCAAGGTTAGGCAGGTGAGCCCGAACAAAGGCGAGCGCAACATTAGCCCCGGTAATGAGTTGCTCTGGAACAAACTTCTTTATGGCTTTGCCTTCACGAAATTTCTTCAGCAGCGCCGCTAGACCTTGTGGTTGATCATTCAACGGAAACAAGGACCGGTACACTCGAGCTAAAGACGACCTGCAGACTTCAAGAAGAACAGCCGCACGCTAGGCACGGTCATGAAGTTTCGCCAGCACAAGACCCCTCGCCCTATCACAGAAATAAGGGTGACTGGAAACTGTGGGCTGCTAGCATAACCATTCAGACGATCGTTCCAAGCGCGCCGCCTCGGCTTGGCTATCTGTGCAAGCACCTTCAAAAATCGCTACATCATAAAACAACCGAACGCAAACAACTCGACACTTGTTCGGGTGCATTTACATTCCAGATGCAAATTCACCTTGTCCAGCTCTTCAAGCAAATAAATCTCCCGTGTCGTCGCCGGTGAAGGCCTCGACTGCAATTCAGTGAGCTCACTTTTCGTTTCCTTCAGCTCTTGCTCTCTCCTCGCGAGTTTCTGCTGCAGGAAATCAATGATCCTCTGGTCATTCTTGCTCCGAGTGTTTGGCTTGGGAGCGGCACTTCCGGAAGCAGGGCATGTCGACGCACGGCTGCTCCAAGCTACACAAGAACAATTCAAGGCATAAGAACATGCATGCATAACGTGCACACCCAACCCACAATGCTCGGAGACAGTTCATCCCATAATCATGACGCAAGAAGAAAAATAAAAGCATAGCTCATAATCATCAAAGCCTTATACGACATCAAAGTTCATTACAAAAGAGAAAGGGAAACAGTCCTGTCATTTAGGACATAGACTCGGACCTAGACCTAGCGGAGCAGCACGCTCGGCAAGGATGGCGGCACGTTTTTGTAACATCCCAAGTTTTCAAAAAGTTGAAAAATCAGAAAAATTTAAAACTTTCGAAAACTATTATGTATTTTGCTTTGAAAAAAAAATTCATGCATACATTCATCATCATATAGCATTGTTTGCATTTGGATATTTCAAAAAGTGGGAATAATAATTCCACTAGAAAACATATTTAAGAAAATATATTAGTAGAGCATTTATGCTCCACATTTCTTTTGACTTTTATGTATTGTTCTGATTATTATTGCTTGTGATTGGTTTGTATCTGTTGAAATATATATATTTTGCAAATGTTTATCTTGTGGTATTTAAGTTCTAATTAAGCCACATTTGATTGTTTGAAAACCTATTTTAATTTTGACATTAAGTGTCATATTGTTTATTAAAAACCTAGTTTGGAAATCAAAATGATCTCTATTGAAAAAGTGTGTTTGGCTAAGAATTGTTTGTATGTATTAAGATTTATTCTAGTTCTTACCTATTCTATATTTTCAAGTTTTATAGTTTTACCTTTGAAAGAAAATATTTATTTGGATTTTAAAATGAGTTTTGAAATCATTTTGATTTATCAAACCCCTTTTAAACTATTTGAGTTGTATACAAAATTATTTTATTGAGTGATATTAATCATATTACTCATATTTTGCTTTGGTTTAAAAATATAAGTTTAAAAGGAATTTATAAAACCCTAAAGTTTTTAAATGACATTATTATGTCCAAAACTTGATTAAACACATTTCAAAAATTTAGTTTACAAAATGTTTGGGAAAATGTGTTTGGAAAGTTGCAAAACAAAGAATTTGATTTACAAAACTATAGGAGTTGGTTTGAATTGATTTGGATTTATAAATCAAAAGTTACAAAAGTTTTCAGAAATTAGAAAAGGAAAGAGAACATGAAAAAAATGCGAACCTAGCCCAACTAGGCCAAGCCCATCCTTTTCTCTCTCGCACACGCAGCGGATAGCAGCCCAGCAGCCCAGCACCTCCTTCTCCCCTGACAGCCGGAACCCGCAAGGTGACGCCAACGATGACGTCATCGTCATCTTCCTCTCCCGCAAGAAATCGCAACCGAACCCTAGCTCCAAATCCGGATCGATTCGGTCGTTTCAAACGATCTTATCTCGTGCCCTCTGTCCCCATAAATAGCCACGACTCCTCTTCGAAAACCCCCAGAAAACCCTAGCTATTCGCCTCCAGCTGCGCGCATTGATCCGCCGCCGTCCACCATTGCCGCCGCCATATTTCGCAAATTCCGGTGAGCACCGTCGATCTCGAGCCCTCTCTCCTGTCCCAATCTCTTTCTTACGTCCTTGCGCATCCTCTAAATTTGCGCATTATTTTTCTCCGAGCTCCAGCGCGATGTGAGCTTCCTCGACACCACCACCGGCCGCGGAAGCAGCTCCGGCAAGCGACACAAGGAGGAGAAGGACGCCCGCGACATCATGGACCCCATCATCAGCTTCGCCGCGATGCCCTGCACCCCGTGGTATGCGCCAAGTCCTCCCGTTCACGCTATTTAGAACTCTGACATAGTTCCGGCGATGGTGCCACCGTGGAACCTAGGTTTCCGGCGATGCTCCGGCCGGCAGCGCCGCCACTTTGTGGTCGTTTAGATCTGGACCATAGGATCGTCCGTGTACGGCCAGGATTAGATCGCGCTGCGAACCGGTACCAGCCAACGGAGGAGCGCCACGTCGACAAGCTGCCCATGAAGCCGCGCCGCACCCGTCCGCGTCCGTCCGCATCCGTCCGCGCCCACAACTACCCGCGAAGAAGACGCGCTCCAATCGAAAGACGCCACGTCGACCAGGGATTTCAGCGCAGAAGATTCTTTCCATTTTATTTACAGTTTAGCCCCTGCGCATCATAGATTAGTCCCTGCGTTTTAAAACTATTATTAGTTTTTACTCGTTTATCCAAATTTTATGAAAATATATTTTTAGAAAGCTTATGATTTGTAGAAACTTTTGGTATGCTTATTTAGAGGTTTTGTCGAAATTAATTTAGATAAATTTTAAAAGTGGTTTAAATAGTATTTTGACTACAATTTAAGTTTAAAAATAGATTTTTGAGTAAACTCGTTTGCTATAGTTTTGTATGCCTAAGTATTGGCCGTAGGAATACTCCATTAATTTTGTAAAATAATTTTTCAATGATTTTTGAGTAAATATTGTTTAAATGCTTTTTAGGTGTTATTTTAATTAATAAAATGTATTAAGAATTATTTTCTTCTTATATTTCGACTGAAACATGAATTAGTCATATTTTGATGACTTTAGTTGATAAAAAGTACTAAGAAATATTTTGTCTCTCAAAACAAAACTATTTCTTCCTTAGAAAATATTTGACAAGTATTTGACAACACTTTTTCCTTAGAAAATTTTAGCATCTCTTATGTGTTAACTTTCCTTAGAATAATTTTGGTGACTTGTTGTTGACCCTTGGTCCTTAGCTATATTTTGACCATCTTTCTTGCTTGCAATTCCTTAGAGCATTTTCATAAGCATGGCATGCATATTAAGTCCTTAGTAATATTTGGTACTTCTTACATAACTTCCTCCTTAGAATTTTTGAGGATGCATGTTAGCTATTATGACTCTCCTAGTCAAAAACCACTAAGTTAGAATTAGTGGAAATCAATGAAGGACTTAGCCAAGGAAACAAGACTCCAGAAGCATCTCCACGAAGAAAGGACTTAGAAGAAATCAAGAGGAAGTTCATGAAGACCATTGAAAATCAATTATGCTACCAAGAAGAAAGTTACAAAGAAATTGAAGATGCTTGGAAGACCAACTATTACATTCTTTCTATCTTTTCTTCTTTCTAATTTCTATCTCTCACCTTGGACAAAGATCAATGAAGACCATTGAAAATCAATTATGCTACCAAGGAGTTGAAGATTAATTAAAGACCAAAATTGTGAAGACATAGAGTAGCCTTACAACTTTTCAAGTTGTGTTATCCAGTTTATTTTACTCAACCTTGACCTTGCCTTAGCCATTTTGGATTAAGTTAGTTTATGTCTCCTTTCCTTATTATATTTCGCTTGTCTTTCATACCACATTTCTTTGTATCATCCTGCATCTCATGCATATCATATTTTTCCAAGTGTTGCATTTATGATTGTATGTTTATTTGTGATTTGTTTGACTTGTTAGAAATTCCGGAGAGAGACGAAAGTGGTTGTAACTGCTACTACTACACTTCTGTTTGCCAAGGCAAGTGGCACACCCTCATGAAATTTCCTAAGTTTTTTATATGCATTACTTAGTGTATTTCCTTATATGCATGTGTTGGATAGTATTATTGCTATATGCTAAACCCACCATACCTTTACTCTAGTTGTGTCTAGAATCCCCTTTGATAACTTAGTAGATTATTTGATGCTATGCAAATGTGTTTTCTTTAAAGCTTAACTCTACTAAGTAATTTAACACCTGGGTGGACTTGGTTATGAAATGATGATGGAAAGGTTGAGTGTCATCTCTTAGGGGTGACCTCTAAGGGATGGTCACTTATGGTTGCCACCCAGGGTATTAAGGGGCCAATGTTTTCTCCAAGTGAAGATTGCTTCCCGTGCAGCCATTAGTCATATGGGCTCTGGTTAGATGGATTAAATTGCGTGGACTCGTCCCGACTTGACAGGTGGTGGTAGAATGGTTAGAATGGGAGCGCGTCAAGTCGGTATGGGATGGAAAAATGCTTCTAAAAAGTCTCGTCTCAACTCTCTCCTTTTCCTTAGCACAAATTGTGTGCTTGAGGATAGTTTGGGTTTGTTGGGTCTAATGGTGAAAGTGCACAACCTCTGCAGAGTTAAAAACTAAGTACTTAGCCGTGTCCCCGGTTACGGACAATTTGAGCAGCTGATCAAGGATTCAACGGAGGCTTCATCATTCCAATTTCGAAAGTAAAACTTGATGGTGAACAAGGGTAGATGAGACTATGGTTTTATACCATATCGTCTCCAACTTTTAAAGAAAATGTTTTACAAAGTGTTAGTTAAAATTGGCTTTTATGCAAAATATCCTTGAAACTCCACCATCCAATTATGCATATATGCTATTAGAGTTATTCCATTAAGTGTCCACATAGTGTCACTTGCCAGAATCATTTTTAATGGTTCTGACCCACTCTGTTGCAAAATTTTATTTGTTGCAGAAATTTCTGACGATGAGTAAGGTTACGTTTGGGTTTCGAGTCTGCAACCAACATATTTTCGCATGTGGCACATGCAAAGGATGAGGACTCCATGAAGAATAAATTTTCCGCTGCTTTACTCTATCAAGCTAGCTTTATGCTATGCAAGTTGTAATGAATATTTTACCAAGTCTGGATCATTCGATGTAATAATGATACTTTGTTGTGATACTACATCTTAAACTGTGTGTGCAAATGAAACGATCCAGTGGTTTGCACTATACACAGGTACCTTGCCAATTTCTAAGTGCAGATACGCTACAGTTTTTCCATCATAGCCACCATCTTTCTTGACAGCGTCCCTGCTTGCTCCTTCATCGCATCCGTTACGGCGGTTTTCCCGTCAGGTTTCTTCGGGAAGCCAGCTACAGCTTTCTCGAAGTCAAGCAATACCATGGCCAAGTAGAAGAAGGAAGGTGGTCTCGGAGCCGCCTACCATTTGAGCGCAGGCATAGTTGGTCAAAGTACACGTCCCAAGCCCGAACACATCAGCCAGACCATCTACAGTCGCGGGTGGCGTGCCTTTCGGGAAGACAAGCTGGTGAACAGCTGTCAGGGCACCCGCAGACTTGTTGAGAGCCTCCCTGGCCTGGGCGCATATCTTGTCAAAGGCACCCGCCACATCCTCGAAGGACCCTTCGTCCGTAGCAGGTGCAGCTCCAACAGCCCCTGTCAGGTCAAGAAAATTCAGAACCAAATCACAGTACATTCAACTCATAAAGCACATGGTAGAGCCATTACCTCCCATCACATGAGATAGCGAGTGCAGCCGCTCTGTCGGCAGCATCTCACGAGCGTCCACCTCTTTGAGCTTCTCACGCTTAGCTCCAAGTTCCTTCTCAAGCTCCTGCACCCGAGTCAGAGCTGCCGCTCGCTCACCTGCAGGCAGTGAGATGTGAAGCTTAGCATCTAATTTTTTCGCACAAACCAACAGATATGGGGAGAAGGTCCTTACTGTTCGACTGCTCCAGCTTGGCTCGCATCTGGTCGCGATCCTCCTCCATCTGCACAAATGTCTCACCCGACTCCAGCATCATGCGGTAGAACTGAAGCGGATCGTAGACAGAAAACAAAAAATTTCCTACCGACGATAACCATAAACTAGCTAGGATCTATACTATGTAGATATACTATACGGAGGAGAACGGAATACATACCCTTGTAGACCGTAAGTGTCGGCGATCAAAAGATCTGTTTCGATGACGACGCTTGATGATGAAGCCGATGTAGCCGACCTCAAGGTCGTGTAGTGGAAGAAGACGGCTCCCAGCGCCAAAGGATGGCTCCTCGCGGTTCCACACATGTACGGTGTGGATGACGACCTCTGGGCTCCAGATCCAGCAGAGTAGCGGAAGTGGAAGAGTGGATCTAGCAGCACGGCGGTGTGCGTAGAGTAGAGAGACTTCTCTCCCCGTACGTAGCTCCAGAAACAGAACCATGCTCAAGGTAGGAGAGAAGGAGGGAGAAATTGGTATAATTACAAAGGCATGGGGGTCCCCTATTTAAAGGAGGAGGAGGGTGTACAGACCCCTTGGCTTAGCCATGTGGGACTATTCCCACATGGCCAATTCGGCCAAGGGGCAGCCGGCCACCTAGGTGGGCCCCATTCGGCCCACCTAGGGCGGTTGGCCGTCCTCCCTCTTTTTTTTCTTTCTCCTTTTCGGGATTTTCCCCTAATGGGCCTCTAAGGCCCATTTATGATTTAATGCCTTTTAAATTCGAATTTAATTAAATAAAATATATATTTAATTACTAATAACACATATTAATATTAAATACATATTATTTAATTCATTCGGACTCCGAAACATCTTTCGTTGCCCTCCGATCTCCATCGGACATGTCCGGAACACTTTTGGAGTCTCCGGTTTCTTTTCTCTCTAAATCCAATCTAATCGTCACCCACCCTTAAGTGTGTTACCCCACGGTTTGGGATCACTCCATACATGATCGAGACATCCTCTCCGATCAATGACTAACAACGGAATCTGGATATCCATGATAGCCCCTGTGTGTCCACGAATATCTTTCTTATCGTTTGAACCTTTAGACGTCCAGTCTCATCCTCTTGCCTAGCGATACTTAGATTGTCCGAGCGTCGTTCTCCGGTATCACAATTACTGAGCATGACCTCGCATTGACAAATCTATCTTTACTCGTCTGTGATATTACATCCCCGTGACCTAGTCACATGCTTGCAAGCTTATTGATGTAATCTCACCGAGTGGGCCCAGAGTATCTATCCTGCTATGTGGACAGGCAATTCCCGCTCTTGATCACTCGCTTCTACTGCTTCCTTCCGATGCCCGAAAGTGTGACCTTTATTGTCACGCTATATAAGACATGTCGTTTGATGCGATCAGCCATATCTTTCAGAAGCAGAGATTTGATATGATCTCACAGTCGAAGGTATGAATACTACATTTCTATCTTTTGGGTATGTCCATCAAATCATTCACCTAATGATATGACTCCGTTGTTAACCAACGCCATTGTCCATGATCAGGAAACCTTGATCATCTGTTACCCAACGAACTAGTTAAATAGAGGCTACTAGGGACCTGGTTGTTTTCATACCACACATGTATTAATGTTTCCACATAATACAGTTATAGCATGGTATTAAACATATTATGAACAAAAAGAGATATGACA
This sequence comes from Poa pratensis, assembly GCA_947311845.1. Classification (NCBI taxonomy): domain Eukaryota; kingdom Viridiplantae; phylum Streptophyta; class Magnoliopsida; order Poales; family Poaceae; genus Poa; species Poa pratensis. The sequence goes on along the minus strand of CAMZMU010000059.1, from coordinate 14,300,300 downwards.
ATAAAATCACTTTCTTCAAAACAAAGTACTTCTCCTATATGAGATGTCTAGTCATATGGGTCAGTGTCATAACTTGCATCATCGTAACTCTTTTACAGCAAGTTGTCTTTACACTCTTACCCTATACCAGAAAACATCTCTTCAGTTCTCTTCTAGACACTGAAGGATGTACTTAACGTTTGTTCATTGATCCATCCAGGGATCACTCTAGAACCCGTTCTTCAACCAAGAACTTGGGTCACATCAAGTCGAGCTTTCAGTATGATAGAATCTATGACTAAGGCATAGAGGATGTCGGACATCCTTTTTTTTCAATAACTATCGCTGAAATGCCAAGATAATCTTAATATTTTACCCAGTCATACAAGTGAGAACTTTTCTTCGCTTGTCTATTCTGAAACATTTCAGAATCTTAACCTAGGAAAATATTCGACCTAATGTTATTAAGCCCCTTATGATCTATACGAATTATAGATTTAAAGCCTAATACTCTTAACTTCATTCATAGAAAATTTAATCACTTAAATAATATTTATACTTTACTAGAGGATCTGTATCATTCTCAATATGTCGTTACATATAAAATTTGGAATGACACCTAGCTCCCACTCAAATATGCCTTCCGCATATAAGACAAGGGAATTTCCTTTTAGCTCCCACTCAAATATGCCATTCACATATAAGATCAAGAAAAGCTACTTAGCTCCCACTCACTTCTTTATAAATGCAGGTTTCTTCAACTATTTTGGACGACTCCAAAATCCTTTGATCACATTATCAAAGTGAAGATTCCAGCTCCGATATGCTTACTTCAGCCCATGAATGGACAACTGAAGTTGCATACGTGTCTAGCATCCTTAGGATCAACAAACCATCTCATTGTACTAGTTACAACTCTTTTCTTAATGCTACCATTAAGAAACATGGCTTCTTTATCCATCTATCAATTTCTCAATTCGAAATTATAGTAATTGCTAAAACAATCCTAAATAGACTTAATTAGGCATCGCCACTTGAGACAAATTCTCGTTGTGGTCAACTTTTGAATTTGTTGAAACTGTTTTACGACAAATCGATCCTAATAAACGGTTGCCTTTCCGTCAGTGTCTATTTTGTCATAAAATTCCATTTACTCTCAACGGCCTGGAGCCCATCAAGAAGATTTACCCAAGTCTTTACTTGGTAATCGTACATGGATTTTATCTCGGATTATATGGCTCATAGCCATTTCTCGGACTTAGGTTCACCATCACTTCTTCGTAGTTCGTAGGTTTTTCATATGACGTTCATAACAAGATTGTCGTACCACACAGTGCGGAACACATTCTCATATGCCTACGATCTTAGTATGAGCTCAGAGCATCATGATCGTTATCATCAGCTTCCTTCCAGTTGTGGAGGACGGTACCGGAACGGTTTCCGTTGCGCCACTCTGATGCCTGGAGAGGAAGTTCATTAACTCCGTCTTGCTCTACTTTCTTTCCCACTTATACCTTCGGACAAGAAACTATTTCTTCAGCAAGGTATATTTCGGCAACGATTTTGCCTCTGTCGTGAGACATGTATCCAACTGATTTCTTAGATACACTACAAAGATGAATTTATCCGTTTTAGGTTTGATCATATCAAAACACTAAAATATCAAAACGACAATCTAGGCTAAAAGCCATGCCATAACTCATATGGTATTGTCTCCATGGATTTAGATGGTTTCCCTATTATCTAAAGTGAATGTTTTGTTCCTACCATACGACTCTAATGATCACAAAAATTCGATAAGAGATTTTATTGATCACACACAATCCAATAGCGTGTGATTACGACGTTCTAACACACCATAACATTGTGGTGTTCCATACGGCGTAATTTGTGGAACTCTTTTCACAAGTCTTCCAATGATATGCCAAACTCATAACTCAAATCATTGCTTCCTCGATCTGTATCGTAGGAAATTGATTATCTTGTTAAGTTTATTTTCCTACTTTACTTCTGAACTTATTTGAATTCATCAAATTTTCAGACCAGCATTTCATTAAGTAGATGCCCATACATCTACTTAAATCAATCATTGGTAAAGTTTACTAAATAATGATTTCCACTACACGTTGAAGTACTTCATTGATTCACACACATCGATATGTATGATTCTCAACAAGTTAAATGCCCGTTTTCCGAAACGGTGTCTTAGTTATCTTGCAAGTGTCAAAAGATCAAATCTAAGGACTTGGAGATCCATGTGAATGGAGCTTCTCAATGCATATAACTCAAAACGTTAGTGCCATAATAATATGGTGTCATTATTAAGTTTGTATCTTTGGCATTAATGTTATAAATGTGTGAGCTACTACCATCTAGATTCAAATAACAACATTCCATTCATGATCGGTGTATGATCATTAAAGATATCACTCATAAATGTAGGACAACGATTTGTCACTTAAAAATATGAATAATTGTCTCGCTAGAGGCAAGACACACTTATAATGATCATGCTAACAAGCGATCTAATGGAATTTGTTCAAATCAAATTTAATCTAAATGGTAGATGCAGAGAGAGTGTCTATGGCCATCACAACATATTCACAACATATTGCCTGCCATTACCAACACACATTGTCTCTTCATCCTTCCAAGCTACTCAAGCAGAAAATCTTGTTTTCATAAAACATGACTAGTATCAAATCTTAGTCACTACTGCAAGTACTTGTTTAGGTAAAACATTCATAACTTGTATATCATATATACCATCATCATTGATGACTTCCGGTGATTCGTTTCATCTTCTTGATTCTTCAACGTAATCAAGAATTCATGAAGGTGAATGATTCCCCTTGCATGACATAGTCTATGACAAAACATTTGCATCAGGCAACATTTTCTGTCATCCAGTGATCAGCTGAGCGAGGCATCTCAATGTCATCTAGTATGACCAATGTCATCAAGTATGACCTGTCATCAAGCATGACTGCCACATGCTCCTTTAATGCGAGTGTTCTCTTCCATCTTGGTTGAGAAGAAAACCTGATTTACGGTGGATACAGATCATCAGTCTCAGCGACCATTCCAAATGTTCGCGATCTGTCAACACGCACCCACAGTTCATTCTCTATGGCAGAGATCATAGCATACACTGGACTATGATGGAATTATCCGCACAAAACTTGATAATCTAAATTATCCTTTTGTTTAGCGGAATCCGGGTCTATCTCCTATCGGGTTTTGTATCATGTAGAGCTAAAATTTTTGAAACAAGGAGTATCCTCAAGCTATGGTATAAAACTATGAAGTTTGGACCCACCTTTTAAGTTTCTCAATCGCAGGAAAGCACCTAAGTTTAAAAGGTCTATCAAACAGGTTATTATCTACAAAGGTTTTGCAAAGCATAAAGACTTTTGTTCATAATAAAATATGGGTTCAAGTTTTCAAAATAAAACTAAGTTTTCAAAGTAAAACTAAGTTTTCAAAATAAAACTACTAGAACTCCCACTCAAGACGAGTATCCCTCGCATCGTCTTAGTGATTACACAACCCCCATCCATTACACTACCCCATCGATCAGGCAGATAGCATAACTTCAAAGGTAGACATCGTATATCATCACATCACCGCATGTGACTCGTGCTTAACCTTTCGGTACTTGTGTTCCGAGGCCATGTCTGTACATGCTAGGCTCGCCATAACACCCTCTGACGTATTCGCGTGTGCAACGTGGCTTACACCCACCGTATGCGAACGAAGAGACGAGTGTAACCGCAAGCGGCGTACCCCGTAACGTAGAACTTTATTGGTGGTGCACGACAGAGGGAGAACACTATTATCGGAATTTTGGGAGGGATCATCTTATATTACTACCGCCGTGTAACTAATATATAGACATATATATACACAATATAAGATGCACACAATCTACATAACATCTAAATGAAATGTAATGCGACATGATATGGTCTCCTCCGCGCCGATGGTCTCCTTCGCGCCAACAGTTTTATAAACAATTTAATAAACCTACCTTGACCATATCACATTGCCCCTGCAAAATAAAGTTAGACGCTTTCTACTTTATCTTTTGCATATTTTACGTGGCTGCTAGGGCTTCCGCACAAGAACCGTTTCTTACCTACGAAAACAACCACAACAGCGATAAGACAATTGTCTCTATTACACCCCTTTCGGGGCCCTCCATTGCAAATGATATATCAACTATTGTAGGAGATACAGACACCCGCCAGCCACATATACGGTACAAGCCGTATGTCAAGTGTGGAACCAGTCTCGCGTAAGAGTACGCGTAAAGTCGGTCCGGGCCGCTTCATCCGACAATACCGCGATATAAACAAGTACACGCGAGAGGGTAACAAATGTAGAATCGATGCCCACATTCAACATGTGTTCTAACCGTACATATATATCTATGCATAGATCGGCTCTGATACCACTGAAGGGGATCGTAGACAGAAAACAAAAAAATTCCTACCGACGATAACCATAAACTAGCCAGGATCTATACTATGCAGATATACTATACGGAGGAGAACGGAATACATACCCTTATAGACTGTAAGCGTCGACGATCAAAAGATCTGTTTCGATGACGATGCTTGATGATGAAGCCGACGTAGCCGACCTCAAGGTCGTGTAGTGGAAGAAGACGGCTCCCAGTGCCAAAGGATGGCGCCTCGCGGTTCCACACACGTACGGTGTGGATGACGACCTCCGGGCTCCAGATCCAGCAGAGCAGCGGAAGTGGAAGAGTGGATCTAGCAGCACGGCGGTGTGCGTAGAGTAGAGAGACTTCTCTCCCCGTACGTAGCTCCAGAAACAGAACCACGCTCAAGGTAGGAGAGAAGGAGGGAGAAATTGGTATAATTACAAAGGCATGGGGGGTCCCCTATTTAAAGGAGGAGGAGGGTGTGCAGACCCCTTGGCTTAGCCATGTGGGACTATTCCCACATGGCCAATTCGGCCAAGGGGCAGCCGGCCACCTAGGTGGGCCCCATTCAGCCCACCTAGGGCGGTTGGCCCTCCTCCCTCTTTTTTTCTTTCTCCTTTTCGGGATTTTCCCCTAAGGCCTCTAAGGCCCATTTATGATTTAATGACTTTAAATTCGAATTTAATTAAATAAAAATATATTTAATTACTAATAACACTTATTAATATTAAATACATATTATTTAATTCATTCGGACTCCAAAACATCTTTCGTTGCCCTCCGATCTCCATCGGACATGTCCGGAACACTTCGGAGTCTCCGGTTTCTTTTCTCTCTAAATCCAATCTAATCGTCACCCACCCTTAAGTGTGTTACCCCACGGCTCGGGATCACTCCAGACATGATCGAGACATCCTCTCCGATCAATGACTAACATCGGATTCTAGATATCCATGATAGCCCCTGTGTGTCCACGAATATCTTTCTTATCGTTTGAACCTTTAGACGTCCAGTCTCATCCTCTTGCCTAGCGATACTTGGATTGTCCGAGCGTCGTTCTCCGGTATCACGATTACCGAGCATGACCTCGCCATTGACAAATCTATCTTTACTCGTCTGTGGTATTACATCCCCGTGACCTAGTCACATGCTTGCAAGCTTGTTGATGTAATCTCACCGAGTGGGCCCAGAGTATCTATCCTGCTATGTGGACTGGCAATTCCCGCTCTTGATCACTCGCTTCTACTGCTTCCTTCCGATACCCGAAGTGTCACCATTATTGTCACGCTATATAAGACATGTCGTTTGATGCGATCAGCCGTATCTTTCAGAAGCAGAGATTTGATATGATCTCACAGTCAAAGTTATGAATACTACGTTTCTATCTTTTGGGTATGTCCATCAAATCATTCACCTAATGTTATGACTCCGTTGTTAACCGACGCCATTGTCCATGATCAGGAAACCTTGATCATCTGTTACCCAACGAACTAGTTAAATGGAGGCTACTAGGGACTTGGTTGTTTTCATACCACACGTGTATTAATGTTTCCACGTAATACAGTTATAGCATGGTATTAAACGTATTATGAACAAAAAGAGATATGACAATGAAATCACTTTATTAATTGCCTCTAGGGCATATCTCCAACAAGAACGACTGCGGAATAAAACACAAAACATAAGCATTTGAGTCTATGCCCAACTATACCTAGTTGCACATAGCCTCGGGGCTACTCCCATTGGGAGTGCTGTCGCGCACCCGATAAAATATGGAGCATAACATAGTACTTACGTGGTTGAAGCGCTCCGGCTGTGCAGCACCTGAAGAAGAAGGCGCTAAATCACAAGGCATGCTCGCCGGGGCAGTCCTCTCCACCCTAACCGCATCTTCTGAAGACGAAACAGGTGTAACCTCGGGAGCCAGGGGCGCCGCATTCTTCTTCGGCAGGGTGTCCTCGACCGGGCTGAACAGCAACAATCAGACACAGACGACAAAGGCAGAAACAACCATAAGACTTGAACAGATAAGCAAGAGATTACCTCACATCTTCATCATCAGAAATGAGAAGGGTCGTATAATCTAAGTGTGTGGCAAACTCCGGTGCATCCTCAGGAGGCACCGCGCGCAATGGGGTCACAACCCTGGCCTCTTTCGCCTCAGGCGACGAGGAACCCGAATCCTCGTCATGTTCAGCATGTGGAGGACTGCTGGCCGCGGTCGATGCCATCTCGTTTACGCATCGTCATTTGGGCGGCAGCTCATCTTCTTCCTCCTGCTCGGATTCCTCTACCTCGTCAGTGGGCGTGTGTGCGGAGGCGAGAGAAATATCGTCAGCCTCATTCTCGGCCAGTAAAATCTCCACCTCCGTAGTCTCCCCATCTTCGGAAAGTGGAGGCAAATGCTTGGAAGGCATCCGACTCTGCACGTAGCAAACACATAAGCTTCAATTAACAAGCACATATTTTCCGAAAGAATTTTTAGCGTAAGTCAAACCATACCGATGGCAACGGATGATCGCTGTTGAACGCGTCAACCGGGCAGTCGAGAGGGCAACTGTCCTTCGCCGTCAGCTTGGTGATCGACCGCACCCGGGTCTCCACCTCCCTTGCCGACGGCAAAGGCTCCTCTCCCGCCAAGCGTGTCGGGTCGTGCATGCCTTGGAACTCCCACATAGGGTGCGCTCGCACCCGCAAAGGCTGCACGCCCCTCTTGATGAAAGTCGAAATCAAGTGAAGGTCGCTTACTTCGCGGCCGGCAGTCTTCATAAGATTGAATCTTCTCCATCAAAGGCTTCGCCTTGGCCTCCTCAGCAGCAGTTGTCTGGTGTAACCAAGCTCGAGTCTTCACCAGAGGCATGTGGGCATCAAAAGCCGGCAACCCTTCTTGCTAGGCGCTGACATAGAACCACTTCTTGCGCCAGTTCTGCGCTGACTCAACCTGTTGAATGTCAAAATACTCGACTTCCTTGCGAGCCTGGATGTTGAAGCCGCCAACAGCATACACGCCATCCGTACCGGCGTTCCTCTTCACATTGAAGATCTTCTTCCAAAGACCCCAATGCGGGTGCACCCCAGAAAACACACACAGAGCACAAAGAAAACAGCTCGATATGCAACATGGAGTTGGGGGTGAAATCATGCAGCTGAACCTTGTACGCGTACATCAAAGCACGCAAGAAATCGTGGACAGGGAAAGAGAAACCCCTGTTCACGAAGTCGTGAAAGCATACGCGCTCGCCCTCTCTGGGTTGAGGGCTTACCTCGGCGCCAGGAATGCGCGCTGGCAGCAGCACGGCGGAGGGAAGCAACCCATCCCGCCGATACCCATCCAACTTCGAGGCTGTCAGATTGGACCTCGTCCAACCTCCGCCCGGGGCGGTGATGGCCGGCGCAGTGGAGGCCGCAGCCGCAGTAGCCGCGGCAGCCTTCCTCTTCGATGGTTTGGTCATGGCTACGGCGGCTATGAAAGCAAAGCGCAAGGAGGAGGAAGAAACAGAAGCAGCGGCGGCGGGGAGCAAATGGCAAGTAAAGATAATTCACCCCGCCGGTCCCATACTTATTCACACAGGCCACCGATTCCCACCGTTGATAAAAGATCGTGCGTCGCAATACATATCTAGCCATACACGTGGCGATCACGGAGGGCAACCGTCGCCGGCCACTCCGCCCACTACGCATGGGAAACGAGGAGGCCATCATCACGTCGCCGTGAAAATTGCGTCAGAACGGTCAAATCAAGTCCAAACGGCACCGTCTTCGGTCAGCACTGCAAACTGGGACCCACACGTTACGTCCCATCCATCGTATCAAGCACGCAACTGCTTGTCAGAAGGCGCAGTCGCCAAACATGTCATCCCTGACGTCATCACAAGCGCTTCACTCAGAAAGCATTCACGTCCTTCGAAGGGTCGAGTCTGAGGGTGAAAATCAAATTAAGCCAAAACCGGTCACTCGACCGCCTCATCGATTTTGAAGGTGACAAATCAAACTAAGACAAATTGGTCACTCGACCGTTTCATAGACAAACATACATAACTCCCATCGGGAGCGGATCAAAATTTTATTGACTGCTGCAAAAGTTTCAAAAGCTTTGAGATTATCCTCAACTACAAGCAATTAAGCACAATCTCGGGGCTACTCCCATCAGGAGCGCTGTCGCGCACCCGATAAAATAGAACTCAGAGAGATTGCGTCCGCCGCATATATACCTCGGATGCTGCACGCACAGTGTAAAGGTAAGACCCACCGACCCGTCGAGTCGGGCCAGGGCCCGCTTCCAACAGCGTAGGTCTTGTAAATTTCCATGTCAACAGACATGAAGAAAATCCTAGCGGACGCGTTAGGTAGCAAAGTTATGCTGCAGGCCGGCTCTGTAAGACCTCCGTGGCCTGAGTCGGATCTGACCAGCTTGTTCCGGGTTCGAGTCCGGAGACTCGAGCTTGAAGTAGGCTAGTAAGGTTTTGCCCAGAAGTGCAGTTAACTGGTCCCGATCCGTCGAGTGTACCAGGCCTACTATGTCATAATCCCTAGGCAAAATAGCAAAGCATCAGTTGACGCATATTTCGACTCAGCATGCACCTTCGAGGCAAGCTCGATTTCAGAACAAACAAAGCATTAGTCGACGTATATACTGACTCAACATGCGCAATCGAGGCATTCTCGGCTCACACATATCTATTGAACAAAGAACTAACAAAAATAATGCATAATCAGACCAGCGGGTACACTACAAAGCAAGCTAATCAAGACGTGCACTTACGAAGGAGTCCCTGCCCGATTCTTCGAGTCGACCAAGCACTCGGGGGCTACTGACGGGGGTCTACCCTTCAGGTGCCCCACCATGAGGATACCTGGTGCACGTGCAAGCTAAGACCCACGGATAGGCCTGCCAACAATCAGCGATCAAGGCCCACGAAGGAGGGCCCAAGAAGATGGCGTACGCCCCAAGATTAGTAAACCCTAAGTCGGTAGAAACTTACCTTACCTGTAAACCTAATCGGTTGCGAATCCCCGAGACCCAGCCTCCTATATAAAGGCTGGGAGGGCCGCCGATCTAGGGCACGCAAATACTCATACCACCAAACCCTAGCGAGGTTGCAATCCCGCCAGGACACCATTGTACACCTCATATATCAATAACCAGACAAGCAGGAAGTAGGGTGTTACCCTTCGGGGGCCTGAACCTGGGTAAACCTTGCTTGTCAGCCGACGGTACTACCAACGCTACCACGTCTCTCCCCCTTAATCTCAACCCTAGGTAGCGAACCATGAGATTTGATGTGTTAACCCCACCTCAACGTGTCAAGCATGTGCATACTTATTTAGGTCCTCTTTCTTTAGGTTTTCAAAGTAATTGTATAGGATTTCGATCCATAGGAACTTTTTCTATAATCCATTTCGTTAAGAGCAGTGACTTCTCCAATAATTTCTATGGATTGTTTTTCGGCACTATGATTCCCTAGTATTTCTAGCAAGACGTAGAACCTCTTGGGAAAAAAATCCTATGTGCACATTACAATTATAACACGTATTCAACCCTTATAGAATTATTATGTGTTTTTCCTTTGGTGCAACCAAACAACAAGTGCTACTTAGTCCTATGTTTAAAAGCAAGTCATGGTGAGTCTAGGCCTGGATAACGAGACAACTTGGAATGTTTAGCTCGAACTAGCTAAGCTTGTTAACTTTACCGAGTAAAATGGTCAGCTCGGCTCGACTCATGATAGACTCGAGTTGGCTCGTTACACTCGATAAAACTCGTTATTATTTTAGCAACAACTATGTGCAAAAATAGCAATATGGCACACAAAATCTAATTTCAAAGATCTCACAATAAAATAAAATTAGTTCACAACAAATACTCAATCAGTTCAGGACCAATGTTGGGATGATCGAATGTAGTCATGTGGCTTATTTTGACCATGGCCGGTTGTGCCTTGTTCCGGCCCAGAGACGGAGCTCCCAGTAGGGCAATGGTAGGGTGGTGTCCTATCTTGATTTCTAACGAATAATTCAAATGTAACGGACTCCGTACGAATGTATGCCCCTTTTAGTGAAGACTATGCAAAACCAATTCTGGACCGAAAAGATGGACTAGTTGTCATTTGGTTGAAAACCAAAAAAAATTTTGCAATGGCTAATTTTTTATCTAACAAAACTTGAATCTAAACAATTTCCTAGATGGAGTATTTAAGGATATCTTGAAAGTAGTTTCGCCAACTTATAGGGGTTGGCCTAAACGAACCCTAGGTATGCATTCAATTATGTTTATGGCATTACTTTCGTTTTGTATGTTTTATTGATCTAAAATTATTATTGTATGAGTTCATTCAATGTGTTTGGTTAAGGATGTGAGTACATGTTTTATAATGCTTTTTAATATAAAAATAAGGTTGTGTGCATCATTTTGATGCAGAGGCCAGGGACACCCCATTTCTAAAAAAAAGTTTTATAATGGATAAATGATAGTTGAGAGTCCTTTTGAAATATGTCAATTTGTGCAGAGAACAATATTACAATCCTACATATGAATGAAATTGTAGCAAAATGGGGGAATAAGGAGAAGGGGGAGACATCAAGTCCTTATTTATTATTTGGTCTTTCAGCCTTCTGCCACTGTTCCCCGCCTAGTGTCGAGTTTCATGAGTTTGTCGAGTCTTGCTATCCGATCAGGCTTGATTCGATAATCTTACGAATTCAGGCTAAATGAGCCAAGCTTTCAACCCGAATCGACTAGCTCGAGAGTTTCAAGTTTTATTTCCAGTCCTACAGGCGTAGAAAGAAAAAATAATGAAAAGGCCGGCCCAAAAGCACCAGAGAGTAAGCGGAAAGTAGATATTCCCGAGGAAAAGCCGGTTGGCCCAGCTACAAACGACCTAACTCCGACCACTCCCCCTACTCCGTTCTGAAAAAAAACTGTTCCGCTCCGCCGCCACCCACCCGTGGCTGGCCGACGCCGAAATTTTCGCCGGAGTTACGCGATCCGTGCGCGCTCTTACCGCTCCCGCGTCGCCGGTAAGCTTTCCGTATGTTCCCGGTCTCCCGCCTATTTCTCCGTTCCCAGTTGTCGCGCTATCTGTGCAGATAGATCTAGAACTCACGCGGACTTCTCCGTTCCCAGTTGTCGCGCTATCTGTGCAGATAGATCTAGAACTCACGCGGACACGCTTCGAGTACGCTCTGCTAGTTCGATGATAGTAATTGCAACCTGCGAGTCCTCTAGGTGATAACGATATCTGGGTGCACGTATGATGGTTGCAGTGTTCTGCCGTAGAGAATCAGTTTCATTGTTTAAATTGAACAATTCGCACATCTGATTGGTTGTCCTCTTTGCTCTCTGCAGCCCACGATTTCTGAATTGGGCTCTGGATTGTGTACACACCGGTTTCTTCTTCAAGTGGCAATGGTAAGCGAGTCTTGATTAGAAAGGAGCAACAGGAGATTGTGCAACATGGGTAGATGCTGTGTTTGTAACCAACTTAGTTTGCAGGATCGTAAGGGTCTTGACAACGAAAATTCGGCGAGTAGGCTCTATGTAGGGAATCTGGATTTTAGGATATCAGAGTAAGTTACTACTTGTGTATTTTAGTTGCATTTTCCTTCCATGGTCAGCCTGGTGTAATGTGTAATCCAACAGTATAGTGGGATTCTCTAGGTCTGACGTTATCAAGATTTTCTCCCCCTATGGAAAGATTATAGCTGAGGACTTCCTATTGCACACGCGTGGCCCGAAGCGTGGAGAGCCTCGTGGATATGCCTTTGTTCAGTACACCACTAAAGAGGTACAAGTAGTATTCATTCCTTTGATGCACATATTGATTGGTCCTGGTAATTCTCACCTTTGCCACCTGAAGTGAGCATGCAGGAAGCTCAGTTGGCAAAGGAAAAGATGAATGGCAAGTTAGTCCGTGGACGCCCTGTGGTGGTTCACCTCGCAAGTGAGAAGTGCTTCCTAGACTCCAATAATCCACAGAGAGCGCTGAAAGACAAGAAACTGGCTGGCAGTTCAGGAAGCAAATCAGCACAGACTGATCGTGCTGCAAAGATATCTGCTATAAAAAACAAGTTGAAGTCTCTAGAGAATGAGGGATCTAGCACAAAAAGACCAAGACTTAAGCCAGATGACTTGAAAAGCACCAGCCAACAATCTGATAAGAAGCTTTGAAGTGAACTGCAACCATGTTGTGAACAAAGCCCTGTTATGCCGGTTGCATAGCTGATGGTGCCGCAGTTGTAATACTTAAGCTTTATTAAGTTAGGCAAACCACAGGTGTAACATTACAGAGTTCACCAGATTTGTACAACAGGTTGTACCAATCACCAGCGTACAAGTAACAATTAATTTTCTATGGAGAAACCATTTTCCAATCCAGTTCTCTGGTTGACACTGCGCTGGTCTATGCAGCTGATCTTCATCCTACTATATACTTGCTCAACTGAATTGTGTCACAGTTGTTTTATCCAACTCTTCTGAAATTGTTAAGGGCACTTACCTCCGAAATCATGTGTCGTTAAAGATCATTTTATGCTGTTACTTGCCTAGACTTGAATAGGATGCAACCATTTTGGATATTTTTTATCCATTTGTTGTCACCAACCAAGTATAATGTGAATTATGTTTTCGCTTTCTGCAAACTGATCTGGAGGTAAGGAAGAAGGTGCTATCACTTCTTTGTAAGATTGGAACCTTCTTAGATAAGGATGGTTTCTCCTAGTCAAATGGAAGTATGAGTACAATTCTTATATTTACACACTACTACCTGAAAGTAGAACAGCATATACAGCATAACCAGTTTCCTTTAGTATGCCCTTGTTACTGTGATATCCCTGAGTTGACTTAGATTTTATAAACTCTAGAAAAGTTTCATGGTTGCTCAACTATATGTTACATGTGATTTGTGTCAGTATTGTAACAATCATCCTTTTACCTCATCTCTTGTTTCAACTACTCCCTCCGTTCCATAATATAAGACGTTTTAGCTCTCACATATATTGTCTAAATGCATGCTACAATGAGTGAACATGCACACTAAAACATGTCTACATATATGTGAACATGCACACATGCTAAAACGTCATATATTGTGGAACGGAGGGAGTAGAATATCTTTGTGGTTATTCCAGTATATTTGTAGAGTAGCATCTGATGGAATCTCGTATGTACTTGGTTTTGATCTCAATGTTATTTATCTGTCCTAGAATCTCGTAAGTGAACTTGTAAACATGCAGGTAATGTTTAATTTCCGTTATTTATGTTGCTATTTGAGTTTGTTTGCTGCCCTGATGTCATGCACTTAACATCCATGTACATGGGTGTATGAACTCTACAGGTTCATATTCTGAATACTGATGCAAGGTACATTGAGTAAAGGTTCTGTGAATCTTTGCTTTTAGAAAGCTAGGATTTGTGGGGGCAAAATGTACTCTATTGTTCGACAAAGTATGACAAAATGTCCACAATCTGACATATTGCGGAGGTACATGTTCGCCTGGTCGGCATGATTCGTATATAGCTCAGTCTAATTTGTTGTTAAGTTTTGGAATAAGGATCTGTAAATCAGTGACAAACCAGCATCATTAGTGATTCATGTCTTCAAAGTTCAAACATTAGTTGTCATCTTTGCATTGCCTACCTAGGAGTCATGTAGATAGCTGCTGGATGCTGCAAGCCTCACTCCTTGTGGCATTTTATTATGCTATAGCACAAAATGACATTATCATTTTATTATTTGCTTTGTCCGTTTTTTTCCCCTTGTTCTACTTTTCAAAGTTTGCAAAGATGCCATTGCCATGGCCTGTTGGTATATAAATCAAAGACCGAGAATAGCGAGGTATCACCTTTCTTTCATATTTAATCATTTTATTTGAGATACTTTATATTGTATTACATGCTAGAAGTCCTAGTAAGGAGCTCTTAAAATTATACGGAGTATTATTCATTCATAAAAAAATCACAATATGTGCAATTGATTTCTGAGCAGGCACAAAGTTCACACTTGTTCCAACCTGAAGCATAAACCAAGAGTAAAAAAAACAGAGTAAAAAGAGAGTAAAAAAAGTATCTCCTCTGATCACGAACATTTCGACCTTATATTTCTTTGCAGTGCAACACATATAATTTTCTTTCTTTTCTTGAGGCGCCCATGTACATTTTTCACAGTATTATTGACGGCTTGGTTCCTTTTGGGGCATGCTTGGAGCAGCTTAAACTTCCCTTAGAAATAAGCTTAAGCACAATGCTGGATCTGCCGTGTGATGTTTGTTTCACCGACTGAACTCACCACTTATAAAGAAATGGTAGACCGTACGCCATAGATGCTTGCGCAGACCATTGTGCCGTCTTTTAAAGGGTTTTGAACTTTGTTCTTCTCAAGACAGGTTCTTGGAACACCATTAAAATTTTCCTTTAGAATCTGTGCTTGTTTCCCCGCTCAGCTTACACATCTCAAGTGAAGCGACAAAAGGAGGATCAATAGGCGAATGGATGGGAATTCGCATGTGAAGACCAATGACTCTTGCCTCTTGGTTGGTTGGTTTGTCTCATGTTTGCTTACAACTCTAGATTATTTCCCCCCAAAATTGTTAGCAGTAGATAGGATTAATGTTCCTGCTCAGTACTACTATAACATGCTATATTTATCATCCGAAAACATGTTCCATCCAGAGTCTAGAACTAGCTCGATTGCATATGGGAGATAACGAGGAGATGCTGTCTGCGGGAACACTCTTTTGTCCCGATTACCTCACCCACCGGACTAATCCCGTATTATTGCTGGCTGCATCGATGAGGGTTTGGGACTTTGCTTGATAATATAATATTTTCCCATTTGCTAAAAGAAAGAGAATATTTTGTCATTTGTCGTTTCCACTGCAAAGGTACAATACGACTAACTATCGTAATTGACTCATTGTTGCCGGAGTAGTAGCATCCACATCTACTAAACATTTAGGGTAACCTGGTTTGTGAATATGACTCTGTTTGACCAAATTTAGAACATCTTGCATACGACATGCAATAATCATCCTTCTGGACTATGCAGCAGAGGATACACACAGACAGCCATAGTTCAGTATATATTTTTGGAGCATATTTCACATGTAAATTAGCGATGACAAACACAGCAGAATCTGATATCTGGGACAGTGAAAAGGCGACTAAATGGTTTAGAATTGGAAGCCTTTTTGCGTTAGCCATGGAGCGGAAAAGGAAGGGGACATGGCACCAAACGCCTCGTTCCGAGACGTCAACACGTTTGTTCTGTTCTCACTAGCTCGCACCCCACACTGAGGCCGCACACACCCGCCTCGCCTGCCTCTATATTATCTTCGTCCTCGCGCCTCTCACTTCCCGCGCTCTCCTCCCTTCACACGCACACTGATCGAAGCTTATCTCACTATACCTCGGACACCGTTTACTGCATAATGGAGGCCTCGCCATCTCGCAGCGACAGCTTCTCCGGCGCGTGGCTCGGCTCCAAGGCGCCGCCGCCGTCGTCCTTCGAGCAGCTCGACACGGACGCCTGCCTCGGGTGTTCGTTCAACAGCTCCACGTCCTTCATCGACATGACCCCACGGAGCTCTTCTCGATGCGCTGGACGTCCTCCGCCAGGCCGGCGGCTTTTGAGCAGGAGGCGGAATTCGACTTCGGCCAGCTGACATGCGCCGGCGCGCAGTGCTCCTCGTCGCTACTTGTCGGTGCCGGACAACCCCTCCTTCAGTGCGAGCCGAGCCTCGTGTCGGTGTCGTACACCGGCGCGTCGTCGCCGCCTTCTACTCAGCGCAGAGCACGCCGGCCTCTGCCGTCAGCTCCCGCCGCGTGGGCGCCAAGGCGAGCGCCCAGGCGCCGCTGCTGGCGACGCGGAGGATACTGCTCCGGTACCTGCGGCTCCTTGGGCCGCTGTGCCGGAAGGTGAGGGCGTTGCCGGCGCGGGTGCTCGCTCCGCGGTCGACGTCCGGGACAGCCTTCGCCGCGACGGCGTCGTCGCCAGCGCGGCAGTCCACGTCCAGCTACGCGAGCGCGGCCGAGTACTGGTGCCAAGGCCACGCCGACACCGCCGTGCGCGACGCCATCCTCTACTGCAAGAAATCCGTCAAGGGACAGGATGTATAAACTGAGGAGGCGCGAGCGACAATCGGAGAGCAAGATGGATACAGTGCCCGTCACTCACCTCCTCGACTGGTTGCTGCTCTTTGGGGATTTTGATTTCTGGCGTGTACATACTATACGCATACGGTACCAGAGTGTATAGTGTATACGTTATGAAGTATGAGCTGTGCTCCAAGGTGCTTTAACCTTGTGAAGCATTATTTTGAACAAGTTGACCTTGTGAAGCTTTATTTCACTATGTTGACGAGATTCGATTTAAAAATTGTCAAGTAAGAACATCTCAAAGAGCATTGCTAAATTTTAGATTACCAAACAGGCTGTGGCAATTGGAGAGAAGGTTTACCAATCCAATTTTTTGCAGCTTTTCAAGCAACCCTAAAACTGGATTGGTAAAACTTAGATTGCCAAATTTTGAGTAAAGAAGAAACTGATGGTGACCAAGAAGAAGTCGTCCCCTCAGAGACGACTCGAGGGCAACCATAGCCCGGCACATCCCATCCCTCCCCTCCCCCCTCGTTTTCGCTTGAGGAGGTCGCCGAGCAAGCCTGTGCGGCACCGAAGAAGGTGGAGGCGAGGCCTTCGTTGCGCCACCTCGTGCGGTGGGATCTAGACGTCGGAACGACTGCCAGGATGTGAGGACGGCGTCGACTTCGCGATGAATGAAGTCTGTGAGTGCTGGTGTGTGACCTCGGCCGCACGGCCAGGTCGTGGCGAGCGTGGGTGTGGCTTGTAGGGATCCCGTTGGCCCCACCGTTAGTTCTAAGGAGATCGCTTTCCTGCCCATTTTATGTGCTTCCTCGGCCAGATCTCAATTTTGGCGGTGCGCTGGCTCCCTCCTCAGAGGCCTCATTGAGGTCCTTTCCCCACCCCCGCACTCTTTGGGTGAAAACCCTTTTGCCCTGCTTGGACGGCGGTGTTGCGACGTTGATTCCTTCCGGGGGAACAATCTGGGGCCTGCAGGTGTGGTTGGCGCGCGGACTGGTGGCCTCAGTCACTAGCTAATTGGCCATTTTGGGAGCAATGTGAGTTTGTTCTTCCGCGATGGTGTCTACTCAATTCATTATCATCCCTCAAATGTTGTTGGCCACTGAGTTTTTTCTTTTGTTTGCTTGTGTTCTCTGTTCCTTGTAACCTGTGTATGCACTTTGTACATGTTGTTTATGGCTTTATTAATTGAAAGTCATATTGTTGATAACCTTTTATCTAAAACAAGATTACCAAATTTTGAGCTTCTAATTTTCACATCCATTTTAGCCGTATAAATCCAAAATTAATTCTAAACAAGACAAATAAAATCTGAGACATACGAAACAAATAGTACACCATTCAATTCGAAAGTTCAACATAGTTCTAAGCATAATAAATAACAAACATAGTTGTATGCATACATAGTTCATCACACATAATTCAAATGCTAAATTTCAACGTACATAGTTCTAAATATAGCACTACTCAGACCAAAAACCATCTGAGATGACCGATGAATCATCGCCATCTTTCTCCTCTTCACGACAGCGAAATGCAGTTCGAGTTTCTTAGGATGCACCCGAATTGCCAGCATTTGTACGATACCTGCAAGTCGTGGGTCGCCCGTTGCATGTCTTGCTCGTGTTACACATTGGAGTCAGAGTGGGCGGGGTGGATGTGCTCCATCTCCCATGTCAGGCCCGACGCTCTAACGCGGGATCCATACTTGTGCCCACTCTAGGGTCGGCTCCATGCCAAAATAGGTATTTCTCACCATCTCCCGCCCGTTCATTGGTGGTTTGCGGACAACGGTAGATGGGAGACCATATGACTGTGGTGTGCCATTCCTCAAGGCTCGAAATCGGGCTTGAGATGTTGGCGGCGACGCGGAAGGGGTTGGGGACGGCGCGGAGGACGACGACGCGTCGCCGCGAGTTTGGGTGCGGCAACAAAAACGTGGATTAGTAAAATAATGTTTCCGTAAAACTAGGAAAACGCGTTTGGCAAAAGCGACTTACTCGTTTTTGTGTAAACTCGACTAGAGAAGACTCGATCGTAACAAACTTTTCCGCCTCGCTCCTTCCACAAGAGACTTGATTTTACATATACTAATTCGTAACAAAATTATAGGTAAAACGGGTTTCTCGAAAAATCTTGCTAAAGCGTGATTTGTTAAAACAGGGGACTGATTGCCTCTATCCAAACAACCACTAAGGGAAGCAATGATGTCGTCCCCTTTTGTCATAGGTTATGTGCATATATATGCATGCATCTGGCCAGACAGGCCCCATGCGTTAGGTTAACAGACGCCAACTTATTGTGATTCGTTCGACCGAGCTCATGTGTTTCCCTGCCACTACACATCACCAAACTCATTCTAAACAAAGGGTCCAACAAAGAGCGCGATCTGCTGCAGTTGCACACTGGATCTCTAAGCTCTCGCCATATCGAAGTATCTATCAGATATACAGAGCATCAAGGAACTCTCCGCTCCGGTCCATACCGTGCAGCCAAAATGACAGTAGACACAGAGCATCGAAACAGGAGATGATCCCGGCAATTAGGCATGAGAGCCAGGAAATCCAAAATGGACCGCTCACCGTACATGGGCTATCCCGACATGCCCCGGCCGGCCGGGACCAGCCAATAATTTATCGGTGCGGATGGAAACCGGGTTGTCGTATCGCGCCGGTTCCCGACCGGCGACAGTTCTCCAAGGATAGATACATAACATTCCGAATGCTAGCTACCCATCACAGATCGAGAGAGAGACAGCGTGAACATATATGGTTAACATCATAGGAAAACAAGGTTAAGAATCGAATGGATTCTCTTTTGAGCAACCTCTGCGTGAACAGATGGTGGTATATATGGCGACTACCGGCGGCGAGAGAGATTTCGTTATCATCCTGAGTTCCTGACGAGTTCTTCAGTGTCTGCTCTAGTGCATAGGAAAGCATCTACACCGTCAGTCGGGAAGCTCTAGCTGCGTGCGCCTGTGTTAGTGTTAGGAATCAGTCGTAATCATTTGGCTATAGATTTTCGGGGCAGAGAGGCAGTTTCGATCCCGTGCTTGGTATCTATCTAGTGCGGGCGAGATCGCGTTGGATCTTGTCGTCGCAAGAGGCCAAGCAAGTCGGGGCCGGAGAGGGACGGCGCGGCGCGGGGCCTGCCTGTATGCAGTATGCTTATCATGGCAATGCAAGCTGGGGATGATATGCGTCTGTTCGGCCGGCCGGAACAGGGCGCGCCCACACATGGGTTCCCGGAGCTCGGCGACAGGACAACGAACTGTTCCTCTCGCCGCTGGACATCTCACTTGCCGTTGGCCGTACCTGTAATCCCGGTAGCTCGAGAGCACCCTCACGCGCGTCCGTCCGGCTCCGGCCGGCCCGCGGGTTTTGCTGCTGCCGGAGTGATGATGGTGCTCCCGGATTTTGTTGCTGCTGGAAGTCTGGAACGATGACAGTGTTCCCGGAGGTTGGTCGGTCGGGACGACGTACCTTACTGGCTATAGCATAAAACATCACCGATATAAAGAGTAGTATATAGCATAAAACGACCACTTTACAGACTAAATCACAAAAACATACCACTTTTGCCCGCAATCACAAAAACATACCACATTTGATCCGTTGCTAGCAAATCGCGCAAAATCGCGTTTGAGAGAGAATTGACGCTCAAACTGACATGACGGCCCACATGTAAGTGATGACGTGGCAACCGACGAACTGGGACCCACTTGTCAGCCAATAAAAAATTAATATATCAAATTTTCTAAAAAAAGTCAAAGCTCCACGGTGGAGCCGGAGTCGGCGAGGAGCTGGAGCGCCTCGCGTCGGCGGCGGAGCCATGGATTCTGCCAGTGGCCGTCGCGTGATGTAGGAGGCAGTGGACTAGTAGGACCCCTGCATCCGG
The DNA here is from genome assembly GCA_947311845.1 of Poa pratensis. Classification (NCBI taxonomy): domain Eukaryota; kingdom Viridiplantae; phylum Streptophyta; class Magnoliopsida; order Poales; family Poaceae; genus Poa; species Poa pratensis. The sequence continues at coordinate 14,279,877 of CAMZMU010000059.1, read as the reverse complement.
CGGACAGCGCGCCATGGGAGGCGAGCAAGATAACCCGGGCTGCGAGGAGGTCCCGGTCGCCGGTACATGTGTGACGCGGAGAGGTCTGGGTCGCCGGCGATAGCGCACCAGACCATGGCGAGGAGGTCCCGGTCATAGGAGGACGTGAAGTCGCCATGGCGACGGAGGTCCGGATCGACGATGAGGTGTCAGATGCGGCGGGTGGGAGCAGTGGCCGGCGGCGGGGGTGGCGCACTTGCCGGCGACGAGGCCGGCCGACTGGATGGAGGCCGAAAGTGGTGGAGGCGAGCTCGCCGGCGGCGAGGTTGGCGCCCGGCGGCCGGAGGAGGTGGAGGCGCTGGCTACCGAACAGGAAGAAGGTGGGTCGGATTTTTTTAATTGAGCTGAAAAGTCAACATTGCCACATCATCACTTACATGTGGGCCCGCCATGTCAGTTTGAGCATCAATTCGCTATCAAACGCGATTTTGCGCAATTTGCTAGCAACGGACCAAACGTGGTATGTTTTTGCGATTGCGGGCAAAAGTGGTAGTTTTTTACGATTTAGTCTGTAAAGTGGTAGTTTTATGCTATATACTCCGATATAAATCCTCTTTGGTTGCGTGGTGGCTAAATATGTGTAGGGGTGGTGATAGCTTTCACTGTTTGTTTCACTCGTGACGATGATGACTTGCAGGTGGCGGTCCGGTTGAAGATCTTCTTTGGCGCGGGTCTTGTGCGTCTCCTTTTCGGAGCTCGCCACCAGAATCGCAGCTTCTTTCTCTGCACGAAAAGTTGTATGTTTTGCATAGTCCGACGTGGCCTTCACGATACTGCTTCCGCGAGGTCTTCTTTGGTGGTCATTCTTCGGTGAAGTCGGAGTTGCTGCGGAGTGATGACGATGACACCGGTGACAAACTCGACTACGACGCTCGCTTTGGTGGTGTAGGTGTGTCTTGTGTGCATAGCCAAGATGGTTGTGTGTGTCCTCGTGACGGTCATGTTTCATGACGGTGGGCGAAAGTGTCTGTATCAGTTTTTGGCGTTTTTCCGCTGATAAACCGGCCAACTCTCTTCTCCTTAATTAATATTTTTTCGATAAAACTTAATTAATGAAAATGACAACTCTTAAACCTCGTCCCCAAAAAAACTCGCTATCCTGGGTGGACCTGTAATATCCTCATATTAACTGTTTAGTCCCGTTTGGTAGGTAATACAGGTAGATTTTTAATGAATACTCATCCCATCATGAAATATATATAAGATCCGTGATTTTTGTGCGGCTTTTAAAGCACGATTTTGATTAGTAATATATATCGTAGTATTTTTAAATAAAAGGCCAGAGGCCCAACGTCAAATTAATAACGCCAGGAACGGCGACAGGGATACAAAGTGTTGAACCCAACTTACATCAACGAACTACACACACAAGGAACAGGACAACCGAAGAAACACCAACGAGGAGGACGCCGCCAAAGAACAACTCCGAAGAGGCTGAGAACTAGCTTGGCTGGCAAAGGAGTTGGGCCGAAGCTCGCCCTCGAGGACAGACCGGCACACCGACACACGCTGCACACCGTCAACACGGGCAAAGTCGTCGGGCCGAAGCTTACCCTAGAGCCGAGGCCGGCTCACCAACACACACTGCACACCGCCGAGACCCGCACACCGCCAGCAGAGACAGTCAACAGGAACACACCTTCCTGCTGAGGCACACCAAGGATGTCCAAACAAGAAACTCCAAGAGTGCAGAACAAGATACAAGCTTTGCCAGAGGAAGCCAACCTCCAGTGAGCTACCCACCGTGAGCTCCAAGACGGCGTCTTCAGGAAGAGCACGACGCAGAGCGCCGTCACCTCCCAATCCGAAGATCTTGGGTTTTCACCCGGAACACATAGGAGGGCAGAGGATAGCCACGAATGGCGCCTTCAAGAAGGGAACGACGTCCACGGACGCCGCCGCCGCGGCCCAAGCGAAGACCTGGGCAAGTGTTTCCCCTCGGCGGGACCTCTCCACCTCCCACACAGGGCAATGGCGCCGCAAAGACGGCGACCACACCACTGCCACGGAGCGCAGCTCACCAAGCACCACCCGTCCACACGGCCGTGGTCTCGACCAGCAACACCAGAACCTTGAGCTCGCCCGCCAACTCACAGGTTCCCCACCTTCCAGGGCCGTCGCCCCGGCGTCCCAGCTCTGTGCACCGATGAAGAGAACGAAACTAGGAGGGAGACACACCACCGAAACAACCACCGGCTGCCCCCTGGCTGCCGGCGGCACCTGAAAGGTGCGTGGCCATAGGCTCGAAGAAGGAGGGCCAGGGCCCCTGCCCTTCCCAGAACGGGGTGGCCAGAGGGCGCACCACCCTACAGACCACGCAAGGAACAATAGGAGCAAGGCGCCATGGTGGGCCAGGAAAACCAGATCGGGCCCGGGAGGGCCCAGATCAGGCCCGAGCCGTCGCTGCAACCCTGTCCACGCCGACAGCTACTGGGCTGCGCCCGAACTGCCGCTACGCCGCCATGACCGCCGCCGACCCCATCTCTGCTCCGCCCGCTGCACACAACACCGTCACCAGCATCTCCGACGCCACCCACTTGAGACCCCACCTCCGCGCGAAGAAGAGGCCATCGGGGCGCGCCCACCCCGCCCACCGCCTTTGGCGGCCGAGCGTGGCCGCCACCGCCGGCGCTGACAGCGGCCAGGAAGAGATCGCCGCGGGGAGTTTTTGCCTAGGGTTTGGGCCCTCCGGAGCCGCCCGCGCGAGCAGCCCGGGAGGAGAGGGGGAGGAATCAGCATCTAATGGCAAATATATATCGTAGTATATGGACTGAGCTTGTATGATTGTATCGAAGCATTTGTCTTGTGAAATATTGTATTCCTTATGTATCTATACTAATATTTAGAGGTATACATAAGTTAGAGTCATAGTCAAAGTTCTGTGTTGTTGACCAAAAAAATTAACCGCATTTTGGGACAGAGGGAGTATCTTTTTCAGTACATGCAGAATTCTAACTAAAATTTAGTTTTTATTGACGAGACGAAGGGCTACTATAAACAATTAGGGCCGCTTTCTTATTGGGATGTGCTACCATTAAGAATGATAGTTATTTCATCCTCGAACCCTCCCCTCCCGGGTCGCACGCGCGGGCGACCCCGGGGGGCCAAAACCCTAGCCAGAGCACCGCCCACCCCGAGCCCCCCCCCCCGGCCACTGCCGCCGCCGGGCCCGGCAGTGGTGGCGGCCCCCCTGGCTGGCAAAGACGGCGGGGATGGAGAGCGGGCCCGAGGAGCTGAAGTCGCGCGGTGGAGGCTCTCAAGCGGGCGGCGGTGTGGAGTGGCGGCGCACGGCGGGAGGAGGTGATGCGGCGGAGCTGGAGGGTGGCTTGGCGGAGCTCCTGGACCCCAAGCAAGGCGTGGCCATGGAGGCGCAGGCCCGGAGGCGACGTTGCAGAGGCGGCGGCGCGTGGCCCGTGTCCTAGAGGCAGCCGGCGGTCTTGGAGGCGCAGCTGGCGGCGCCACGGTCGTGCCGAGCTCCTGGAGGCGGCGTAGCTACGGAGGATGCATCGACGACCGCGGTGGTGGGGGCACGGGCCAGATCTGGGCCCATTTAGGGCCCGATCTGGGTTCGTGGGCTGGCGGCGCTGCAGCTGTCCGGAGTGCGACAACAGCAGTGCAGCGGGTCTCGGTCGTGCTGGAGGAGGTCGAAGGCAGGCGCGGACCTAGAAAGAATGAGGAGTGGGGGCAAATTATATGACTGGTGGCATTCTTTGTGTAAATTTGCAAAGTCTGAAAAAAATATCTATAAAATATGGACAAATATTATAGGAAATCAAAAATTTGAGTGGGGGCCTATGCCCCCACTGAGCTACACTTGGGTCCGCCCCTGGTCGAAGGTGGGGGGCTGCAGGTGCTCGGCCAGATTGGAGTCGTTGGAGAGGTGGTCTCTCGTCGTGAGGGTCGTCGGTGTTCCTTGACGCATCGGCAACAACTATGCTTTGCTGCGGCGGCGGCGGTGTGAACAACATGGGCGGTTGCCCCATTCCGGTGGGCGAGGAGGGAGGTGTGCGACATTCAGACGAAGGTCTTGGCCCGTCTTCGGTCGGTGCCGGCGACGACGGCGCATGTGGGCGTCGTTTCCCTTCTTGGAGGCGTCGTCGAGGTGTGTCGACACCGTACTCGCCCTCTTTCCGGTTTGGTTGATGTCTCCGGGCGAAAGCCTAGGTCTGGAGTTGGACCGGCGCAATAGCGGCGTCCTCGACGTCGTCACTCTGTTGGGAGTATCGTGTTTGGAGACACGGCTTGGAGGTCCTAGGTTGCTTTCCTCCGGTGCTCGCCGCTATCCAAGTTTGTTCTGCAGGGGCGCAATGCACACCATCGCGCATCGCCAAGACGATGCCTTTCTCGAGACGGACCAAATCCCGCCATCCACCTCTTTAGGATGGTGCGTAGATGAGGAAAGATCTTGATGAAGATGTTCTTCTTGGAGGTGGCGGCTTCGGCTTAGACGCGGCCTTGCTACTCAAACTAGGATAGGCTTTTCGGGTTGTTGCTGCTGTGTGTGTGGCTGTCTTCGGATTAGCCGGTGTGGAGTGGTGTGACAGTGTTGTTCGCAACGGACTGTCAATTCTTATACTCAAACCTCGGCCTTCTATAAAAATAAGATACGCAATTGCGTACTCTCGAAAAAAAGAATGATAGTTATTTCTCCTTGTTACCCACAACTCCCCATTGTCGATTTGGAACATGACAGCCCAATTCAAACTTTAAGTGGTTTGTGCTATTTTTTTTTTCCAAAATATGCATAGGCCATTTTTTTCTTAAGTTTGCAAATGCATTTTCCATGAAAAAATAATAACTCGCATTTACTTTGGAAACGATCATGTCCATCGGCCAATCATGGTGATCGGTTGCATCCCTCGCATGCCACGCGTCCTCCTGTTGTTGGTGGAGAAAAAGCGTCAACCACAGCACGCGCACACACATGTTTAGAAATAAGCATAGGTTACTGAAAGGATTGATACGATTGACTACAGGGAGGTGTATAGACGACTAACAATTTTTAATTTTCTCTTGAATTTTGGAGATACAACGAAATATAAGTTTTTTGTAAATACAACTAGGTGGATAACTTATATGACATGAATAAGATAAAACTAGTATGATAAGATACGCAATTAATAGTAAGCTAGCAACAAGTAAGTAAAAACAAGAAGTAACCGCAAGGTGGAGGGAAGATGTAATCCCCGAAGTTTCTTCCTTTGGGGAAATACATTTTTCGTTGGAGAGATGTGGCGAAACAAAGCCCACCAAGCGCCATAAAGTTTCACTTTATTCTTCTCGTACCCTCGCACAATGCAAAGTGCCACAATCCACTGAGCGGTGCCCATAGAGACGACATTCGAACCTTCACAAACAAGGTTGAGTCAATTTTCACATTTTATTTGGAGTCTCCCGACTTCACCACGAAACATTACACCCACAATGATTGAGATGCACGGTGATATCTTCCATCTAGGATAGCCAAAATCCCATGGCCCGATGGTCAGGCCAGGCGGGGCTTGGGCCCGAGTATTCATCGTCGGGCATTTTCAGGCATGGCCCGGCCCACATGTCTTGATGGGAGGATGAGGCAGGGAGACGAGGTATGTGTGGGAGGGAATGAGTTGGGGTAATTTGACGGCTCACAATACCTCAATCGTCGCGTAATGCAGTGCCGGTAAATGGGTCGTCCCAAATATATTCTTTCCTTGGCTCTTTTCACTTGACCAGGTGGCTTCCTACCAGTTTTCTTACGGTTTTCTACTGTGGTTTGGTTTTGGTTCGGTTATCTTTTTTCTTTCCTTCCTTTTATTTATTTTATTTGTCAATTCGGTTATATTCTGTTTTTTGTTTATATATTAAAACTATTTGATTTACTTTCTCTATTTATTTTGTTTTTGTTTTTCATTTTGTACTTATATTTATGTTGTGGAAAGTAGTTTTTTGTTTGAATGAAATAAATGTTCTTGCTGAAAATCGTTCATATAACATAAATGTTTATATTGACAAATAATTTAAATATAATAAATGTTCTTGTCGACAAAATCGTTCAAATAACATAAACGGTCATATTTGAAAAGTCATTCAAATAGCATAAATGTTCATATCTGAAAAATCGTTCAAAAAGACAAATGTTTTTTATTAGTTTTTTACATATGTGAATATTTATTTTAACGACGATTTTTTTCTTCTTCTTTTTACACAAACGTGAACGCTGCAGGCCGGACCAGCCCAAGTCTTGGCGGCAGGCCGTAGCACGCGCGCCACCCAGCCCACGCCTCTCCCTACTCTGCTCCACCGCGTACAGTGCACGCACTGACAAACGCACACGACACGAGACAGCCGCATCCCTTCACTCCCTCCCCTCCACCTCACCCCTGCTGCAGCTCGCCAACCCTAATCCCCCACCTCGCACTCACACTCCCCCCTCCTCACCACACTCCGCTGTGTCCCTCCCTCCGTTCGCGGCCGGCAAGCAGGGCACAGGCACCGGCGGGACGGACCCACGCCGTCTCCGGCGGTAGAGTCGGAGTTGAGGGGAAAGCCAGATCGGCACGCTTCAGATCCGGTGGCGCCGGGGAGCCGAGGTGAGGCGCTTACTAGGACGTTTGGGACGAGGTGCCCTTCCTGTAGTTTAGTGTCGGCTGCACATTACGGCAAATCTGCGTTGCCTGTGCGTCATTTGCTTAGCTTTTTTTTGTTGGTAAAATAAGGGAGTTGAAGTAGGGAAAGTAGCTTTTCGTTCTCCAACGCTATGAAGTGCTTAAATGCTGCCGAGCTAGAGCTGTTCCCAGTAATTGGTAGTAAAACACGCACTCCACAGCTGAGTTTCTAGCGGAACAGCTGTCTAGTGTAGCAGAGAGCTAGTGTCCTGTGTTCCTTTGCGGAACAGTGGCCGCTTGAGATAGGTGGAGCTACTTAGCTGTGCTTTGATTCTCTTTGTTCAACTGCAAATATTGATGTCTGTCTACTAATGGTTTTGCGTGTCGTCATGTCCTCGACGTTCCTTGCAATCTGCAGTCCTGCAGATAGATGTTCTCTGAATTTCTTAACAGCAGGCTTTGTATATGATTTTGAATTTTGAGCATCTGTAAGGATAACAGCATGCTATTTAATAGAAATAGTTTGTTTCCTTGGGATATTGGGATTTAACTTTGTTACATCGTACCTTCTAATTCTTTTTCAAGTGAGTTGGAATTCCGTTTTGCTAGTAGCTCTACTTCCTATATCTAACAGATGCTTGTATATGTGGATCTTATACTACTCGGAATCAAAACTTATCTTGTTTGTGAAAGGGAGCACTAATAGTAATGTGTGGTCATTACTTCTATATGAGATAGTGACAAGTTATCCATAATTAACCTCTATCGTTACTATTATGCCTGCAGATTCAGAGTCTGTAGGGGACCCGGAAGTTCCCTTTAGAAAACCAATCTCTAAGCACTATTTGATTTCATAACAACTTCCTCTTCAGTTTCCTTGTGTACTTGTTGCGGTAATCTGAGTCATACCGAAAACTTAAATGGAAATATATTTTTATCTGAATGTGTTAGAAATAAATAATCTTATGCACCCTCATTTGTCCAGTCAGGTAGTATGTTTTGAGTTAGTTGATCTATATGTTCATAATTGTGAATGAAAGTGCTTGATTATATGTATAAGCATATGACAAAAAAATTAATCTTACCTGTCCTTTCGCAGGTCTTTAATCGTGATTGTTTGGTGTGGTGCTACTGCCTGCAATGATCCTGCGAGTTCCGATCTTAAACTTGTGCTGGAACTGAGGACCTTGTGTACAGTCTAATGCATGCACTGACATCTTCAGGATAAAAATGGGGACTTCCAGCTCTGGTTCTTGTCTTATGGGTGAGTGGGTTTCCCTTGCAAGGAGTTTTTTATGCATATGGTTAGAGAGTAAATTTGATTTTGTAATTTAAATGCTTCCCATAAGCTGGCAGAAACTCGAGGGGATTGTCATATATGAGTGTAGATATGTAGTAGTCTGCTTTTGAGTCTCTAGTTCTTCAGTCTTCAAACGGAAGCTTTCTTAAAAATATATGTTCACCTTGATGCATATGAATGTCTAACCTATTTTTTTCTTGAACTCGAATGTCTAATCTAGGGTTTCACAGTATTCTGCTATAAGCGCCAACGTCAATCTGAAATGGTATAAGCATCGGTATTTTTAAAATTTGTACATGGCAACATGGCTTTTCATATGAAAATAAATTAGTAGTTTCTTCAGAAGACATATTTGCATTCCAAAAAGTTCAAAAGACATGATATTCACAAGGTGATATTCCTAGCTATTGTCTAATACAAGTGCAGCCATGACTCTAGAGACGTTAGGTAATAAACTGAGGGTTGTTGACATACATTCACATCTTTTGCAAGTTCTTTTGTTATTTTTAGGCAGATGTACAATTAAGTGCTTTCTGGGTGGTTATTGTCACCGATATTTATTGAGCTGTGCTAATCGCAGGTACATTGTATTATTGGCTTGTATTGTTTTTTATCTTGCTTGGTGGCTGTCAGCATGTTCTGTCTCAGCAAACAACACTTGTACCTAAAGATAAATTTCTTCTGTCTGACCCACCTATTGGTCTCTTTGATCCAATAGAGATTTCACCATCTGTTGTCCCGCACAATACTAACCCAGTTGAGCCCCTGTCACCAATGTATCCAAACTACACATCCTATGATCCAGTTTTGACTGGAAAATGCCATGTAAACTTCTCAGCACTCTCTTATATTATGGACAAGACGGCGTCTGATTGTTCTGTACCTTTAGCACCACTAGTTGCCGATGTTATATGTTGTCCACAAGTTAGTAGCCTGATGAATATTTTCCAAGCTGTTTATGGTGGTGGAAACAGTACACTCGTTCTCAATCAAGCTTCAGCAAATGTGTGTTTCTCTGACATTATGAGCATACTTGCAAGTAAAGGGGCAAACACCAACATCCCTGAGTTGTGTACTCTGGGGCCATCAAATCTTACTGATGCTTCTTGTCCGGTGAAGGATATTAACTCTTTTGAGAGAATGGTTAACGTAAGCAAGCTCCTAGACTCATGCAGCAGTGTTGACCCACTGAAAGAGTGTTGCAGGCCAGTTTGCCAACCTGCAATAGTGGAAGCAGCGGTTCATATATCTGCAGGTGGGGCAAGCATGTTTGGAAGCTCTAGCATATCTGGGAGTGCGGGTGGGATCAATGCTGTTAGTGACTGTAAAGGGGTGGTTCACTCCTACTTATCTTTGAAACTTTCATCAGAAGTGGCGAACACTGCTTTCAGAGTATTAGCTGGTTGCAAGGTGAACAAAGGTATGCAATCTCACATGACTTTTGCTGGTTTGGCTTGATACATCTATATGATCATAATAATGCATGTCATCAGTTTAGTTGTCTAAATCTTGCTCTAAATTGTGTAGTCTGTCCACTGGAGTTTGATGACCCTTCATCAGTCGTTAAGGCATGTAGCAAGGACGCTTCAAGGCCTGCATGCTGTGCAGCGTTGCACTCTTACATTGCAACTAGACAGAAGCAGATATTTGTCACGAACTTGCAAGCAATTAACTGTGCAACAATGTTCGGATCAATGCTACAGAAAGCTGGTGTAGGGAGTGATATTTATGACCTGTGTGATATTGACTTAAAAGATTTTAGCCTGCAAGGTATGCACGGAAGATATCAGATTTTTTTTAATATTTATCGTATTGGATGCAATCTAACATTATCTATTTCCTTGGCACCATTTATTCAATTGGAGCAGCTTTTGGGCAGCAAGGTTAGTTTTGTTTGATCAACTTTACTTGGTTCATCGTAAATGCCTGTGTATTTCTGTGCTGAATTCACTGTTTCTTTCTGCAGGCTGTCTACTTCGGAGCCTACCTACGGACATTGTATTCGACAACATTACAGGCATTAGCTTTACATGTGATTTGAGTGACAACATTGCAGCACCATGGCCATCGTCGTCGTCTCTTCAGTCCTTGTCGCTTTGTGCTCCAGGTGAGGAGGAAATGTCCTTTCAAGGTTACAGAAATAGCAGAAAGCTGTAACCAAATCGTTTAACTCGTATGATTCTACTATTCTGTTTTAAAACACGCGGAATTTGAAAAAAAGGAAAGAACTTCTTACAAATACAATACTGCCTGCATTTACATTAGCTTGTTCCTCTTTTGGTTGCAGAGATGTCATTGCCTGCATTACCGGTCAACCCATTATCAGGAAGCTCAGGTACTTTAAATCTTCTTGCAGTACAACTTAGGGTCCATTCATTTACTCCCTCCGATCCATATTAGTGGGCATAGTTTTGTCTAAATTCATATGTATCTAGTTAAGTATTTAGACTAGATACATGTGTATCTAGACAAAGTTGTGCCCACTAATATGAATCGGAGGGAGTATTAGTTTTTCCCAAGACCCTTCTAACAAATTGAAATAATATTGTTTTGACAGTAGGTATCTCCAGAACTGGAATCGGGATTCTGCTTCCTGTTGTACTCCTCACCACGACCATCTCCATCTGAGTCAACGCTTCATGTAGCAAGCCAGGAGTGTCTCGCCTTGTCTTAATTTTCCCCGCTGTGCAGGCCCTCGTTGTAAATTAAATCGCATTGCATTCTTGTAAATGAGCCTTTCCCTTCTGTTCCATTTTGCCCAGTTCATAGCATTGCCATGTGCTAGGGAGTACTGTTGTACCTTTTGAGAGATCAGGAAGTAAATCTCCTAGACTTAGACTTGGCACCTAGTATGGATTGCGATTTGCGAGCAGAATGAGTGATATGAAACCAGCTAATATGTTAGTCAAAACTCGTGATCATACAATGCAGCCATCAGGTTTATGCCTCCAAGTTCTCAATTAGCTATGGATGTTCAGCTCCGTTCCCATTGTTTAGATGAGCCTCCTGAAGTAAAACTGATCAAATTTGATAATTAAATTGCAGCTCGTTATTTCCAGAGGCTCTGATACGGTAAGCCACATAAAAAACACTTGCACGAGGCATGCATTCCATCAAATCGTTACTTCTAAAGGCCACCATTAACTATTTAACTCATGTCTTAGGAATGCATTCCAAATGGAATGTACTCCCTCCGTTCAGATTTAATTGACACACATTTTGTTACACATGGATGTATCTAGACATCAAACAAGTATAAATACATCCATATTTAGATAAAACCAAGTCAATTAATTTGGAACGGAGGGAGTAGTTCTCAAAGTGCAATGCACCTAGTACTTTCATGGTCAAGGAACTTGTCGATTATGTGAACCTTTTCAACGTTTCATCATGTTTTCAACTGCAAGACGGGCACACATAGATTCATGTACTCCCTCCGTTCCAAATTAGTTGACTTCTATTTGCCCACATGTGGATGCATCTAGACATGTTGCAAGTATAGATACGTCCACATTTAGATAAATGGAAGTCAATTAATTTGGAACGGAGGGAGTATAAATAAACATGACATATCTTTTTGAACAAATGTTGGCTACTGTTACACTACAGATTCAACTTCGATAGCTGATACACCTGCTGCCACAGCGGCTACAACCTTGTCGATTGCTCTGCTGATTTTTGGCGCTGCAACGGGGGTACATCACCAGCTTCCTGTGAAGGAGACCCACTCGAAGATGGTTTTGCGCCAGCTGAAACAACATTCTTGAGCCATGTTCCCTGGAAAGTGGGTCCGCCTCTATTTTGGTCACCTGGGGACTCTGGCGACGCTTGGTTTTTTGAAGTCAGGCCTGCCATAAATCTGTATGCTACTCTACTAGCATTGACAATTTCTGTTTTAGCCTGCCTGAACTGGGAACATAAAGTTGCAACAAGAAAAACCATGTTAGGAAAGTAATCGATGCAATATGTATAAGCAAGATACACTAACAATGAAGAATATAATTACAATGAACACGTAACACAAACAAAATTTCAAGCTTCAATGCAAATGCATTTGGCAACAAAAGGAAACATAAAAACAAGAACGGGAAAAAAGTAACCAAGTTTTGAAAAACAAATAGCAAGATAACTAAATAGTACGTGGAGCAATGCAAACATTATTTCTGCAGTTAATTGTTAAACTGAAAGACACTTCCTAATGCTTAGAACAGATAAATACTGAAGTATCCAAGATGGACATGACATACAAGAGGAAACACGGTCATGCCAACTGATTAGTTAAATACTTTGTTCTTGCTTGTAGTATGCACTTCTCAGAAGTCTTGACTTGTTTATGCCAATATACCATCATATTAATAAGAGGATGCAAATTCAGTGCATTTGTATGTGATTGTATGGTTCCGTGGAAATCAGGGCTTAGTGTCATTAACACTCAACACATGTACCATGTTTACTTTAATTTACAAAAGCAAAAACACTGACAATTGCAGAATGAGACATCTCCTCATCACTGAAGCAAATACAATTTTGCAAGCCAAGCAGTCACAGAAAAAATGGATGGAGATAATAACAATGGCCGCTGAGCTTAATGGTGAGGATTAGGATGAAGAAAATATGTGTTATGTCTATCACAAAAATAAATTTCTTTAGTGTCATATCATTTTAAAAAGGCGGTAGGGCATTAATCTGGTACTTCAACCTCCTTACAGAATGTGATAATGATGTAGTGCTGATATGCTATTATGAAATATCGATGCAACACATCAAGGGTCAAGCGTGTCTGAGCAACAGATAAGCAATGCATAGTGTAACTTATTAAATAGTCGTCATTTAAAAGTAGTCAAAGGAATACAGCAGTCTATGAACAGATTATATATACAAAGCACACCTTAACAGCTGTATTCTCAGCAACCACCACAGCAGTATCACCGGCATTGGCAAAACGATTGACCCAGCCTGCAAGATTTAATAGACAAGATTAGCCAATTGTCTCCGCCATTTCAAATTAGAATTAGAATACTGTCGTGTTACAAACACTAACATGAGGAAAGAATGCCATCTCCGTCAGCCTAGGGGGATAACTGGTCCAGCTTAAAATTCCGTACACTAATCAAGTTAGCTTACTAAAGTTAACTCGTCAGGTCCTACTTCTAGCTATAAGTTTTCACATGGCAGTCATCTTACATAATGACTAATCATATACTACTAAAGCTTCAGGTGTGGGAGAATACCAGAATACCAGTTTACCTTCCCACTTTCCATACTTCAATCGCATTAACCTAAAAAATGATTTTAAGTTGAGCACAAACTAGAACCACCTAAGTTAACAAAATTTACTCCACCTGGTCCTAGCAAACGTACATTGGCTGCTACTAACACTTACTATAATAGCCAATGATGAAACAAGTAATGGCAACTTACCATACTTTTCATTCACTGCCAGCTCCAGAATTCACCAAACCTAGATACTTACAAGCTGTACAAGCTAATATCGATGGAGACAGAAGACGGATAGGTCATCATAGGCCTATGAGGCCATTGGCACCACTCCCATCTCGTTCAGGTTAATTCCCTATATTAGAAGGGCAATTAAGACCTTTAAGTGAAAACAAATAGCTAAATACTACTCCCTCCGTTACTAAATAGAAGATGTTCTAGCTTTTCAGTCCATATTGAAATATCCAAAACATCTTATGATTAGGAACGGAGGGAGTACTAAGCAGTCCTTATGGCCTGCATCACACACTTTCCAGCCACACCCCTCTCCTCCTGAAGAACGATTAACACCTCCCAGACAACTCTTTATCTGCACCACCACTCATCAGCCCTCTAACAAGTAACTCCACTCCGCTCGAGTAGCAATTGTGACAGAGTGTATGTCTTTAGCTTTCACCGCAGCGGCCAATTCGCCTTCAGTTTAGTTTCCTAGTCAAGCCAATTTCATTAACTGAACTGGAATCCTCCTATCAATTATTCAGTATCTACAAAGTTGTGAATCATTCCATTTTAACACAGGAGATTTGGTATCCTTTGGGGACCAGATAGGCATATCATGGGATGCTAGCTACCGCTAGTCCAGTAATCCAGTGTGCGCAAACTAGAACCACCTAAGTTAGCAAAATTTACTCCACCTGGTCCTAGTAAATGTACATTGACTGCTACTAACCCTTACTACAATAGCCAATGATGAAACAAGTAATGGCAAGTCACCATACTTTTCATTCACCGCCAGCTCCAGAATTTTACCAAACCTAGATACTTACAAGCTGTACAAGCTAATATAGATGGAGATAGAAGACGGATAGCTCATCATAGGCCTATGAGGCCATTGGCACCACTCCCATTTCGTTCAGGTTAATCCCCTCTATTAGAAGGGGAATTGAAACCTTTAAGATAAAGCAAATAGCTAAATATTACAAAGTAGTCCTTATGGCCTGCACCACACTGTTTCCAGCCACATCCCCTCTCTTCCCGAGACAATTAACACCTCCAAGCCAACTCAATTCCTTGTGCTTAATTCACCTTCAGTTTAGTTCCTAGTCAAGCCAATTTCATGAACTGAACTGGAATCCTCCTATCAGTATCTGACAAAGTTGTGAATCATTTCATTTTAACACCACAGATTTGGTATCCTTTGGGGACCAGATAGGGATGCTTGCTACCGCTAGTTCAGTACTCCAGTGGCTAATCAGAAGAAGAAAGCTGTTTCCCTTCCTTACCAGGGAGCTTGGGGACGCCGAGCCTCTCGCAGAGCAGGTCGCAGAAGTGGTTGCAGTTCCTGGAGAGGAGGTCGTACGAGTGCCCCGGCCACTCGCGGCTGAGTTCGCGCAGGATCCGGTTCACGGCGGCGATGGTGCAGTCCGTCTCGCCGAGGACGATGCGCTCGCGGTAGGTGTACATGGGGTTCTTGCTGACGGGGCAGTTGAAGACCCCGCTGCCGTTCTCGCAGAACCCGAAGGACCACTCCTCCTCGCCATAGACCTGCGCATCCGGAAATGGAAATTGGGGATCTGGAGACCGGAGAGGAAGGGGGAAAGCAAGCGGAGGTGCCGCGCGAGCAGGAGGAGGACCTGGACGGCGCTGTGGAAGATGCCGCCGAGGCCGATGCGGTCCTTGAAGATGCGGTTGATCTGGAGGATGGTGTTGTTGGTCTTCTCGGAGTCGCTGTTGGTCACGTCGTACACGTGGAGCACCACTTCCTTCATCTCATCGGCGGGCAGCCTCCCGCGCTTCCTCCCTCTCCGGCGACGGCGACGGCGGCGGACCTGTTGAGTTGAAGTGGGGAGAGGGCTGGAATCGTCGGCGGGTGGGTGGTTGCTTTGCAGGTGGTGTGATGGCCGTCGTGGTCACGTCCTCCTCGGTACCAGTATTCTTATCGGCGATGGGATCCGGAGCATTTCGAAGTACGGTCACTGACGATTGGGCCCAGGTTACCAGCTTTTTCATTTCTGTTCGTCTCCATTTCATGGTTGAGCCCGATAGTGGAAAAATCCGAGATAGGGTGAAGTCGAAAAAATGGATGCAAATATTGAAATAGGGACGAAAATCAACACTATATATATAATTCATCATCATTTAATACAACAGAAATATACATATGTTAAAATAAAAGTAAAACCTAAAAACATACCAATGGCAAAACTCTACTATCTTTTTTTTTGAAAATCTTCCGTTATTTTGTCGTTTTTTAAATATCCTTTGCTCGATGTAGCACATCATAAACTCGGTCTTGATGATTTTTATGAGACGATAAATCGCAAGAAACATGTTATGTCTTCCAAATATGAAGAAAATATTTTAGGTTTCAATTCTCCATGTATGAATAATGAATGAGCTAATACAATTAGAATTTCAGGTAATAGAATATACGAAGTGAAAGCAGAACCATAAAA
The DNA here is from genome assembly GCA_947311845.1 of Poa pratensis. Lineage (NCBI taxonomy): Eukaryota > Viridiplantae > Streptophyta > Magnoliopsida > Poales > Poaceae > Poa > Poa pratensis. The sequence goes on along the minus strand of CAMZMU010000059.1, from coordinate 14,264,062 downwards.
TGGAGTCTATCTACCATAAACTGGCCAAAGTACTCCTTATTTTTTGTCCGAAATCGGTTTTGCACACTGTTCACTAAAATAAGCATAAATTTCTCATATGGAGTTCTTTTTGACATATGCCCACTCAAATTGTTCGGAAAAACAAGTGAATCTTAATGTTTTTGCCAGAAATCAAGGTAGAGCAATGCCCTAACCCCTAAGGGGAGTGTTGCCTGCCTGGCGATCAACTGGTAACATAAGTGAACGTGTGAATGTTTTCCATGCTCATTTAACTTGTCTTAAGTTAATAAAAATATTAAGATCTCCTATAATATACATATAATAATAAGCTTCATGATAGATCTTGTAATAATGATTTAGTACCATGGATGAAGATATTTTTCCGGTTTTGCTAACTCTCAACTTATTCAGGCTCATTTAGCATGTATTTAAATTAATAAAAATATTAAGATCTAATGCTTCATATACATATACTCCCTCCGTTCCAAAATATAAGGCGTGCTATTTTTATGCTGGTCTTCGTTGCTCAACTTTGACCGTTAATACATAATAAATTATTTGGATCGAGAATGTATAAAGGGTACCGTTAGATTCATCTTGCAAAGAAAATTCATTTCATATATTTTTATATTAATTTTGTGGTCATATTATAAGTACAAATTCTGGTCAAAGTTGGACGTCGTTGACCAGCGAAATTAAAGGCGCCTTGTATTTTGGGATGAAGGGAGTAATATTAAAAGCTTCATGGTAGATCTTGTAAGTTCTAATAATGATTTGGTACCATCGATGATGGTTTTTTTTTTGCTCTAATAATTCTTAGCTTAGGGCTTAGGCAAGTCCTACACCACCTGATTTGCATCATGATTTGCAATACCCCAGCGTTTAGGAGTTATCGGAGGGCAGAAATAGGAATTTGTGTATCTACATGCATGTATTTGAAAACCCGAATAAATTTTTCGCAAATTAAAAACCCTGGAGTGATCGGAGTTCATTCATCTTCTTGAATTAGGTTTAGTTCATTTTAGGTGAATGCAAGTAAATTTCGACATGACCTTTTGATAATTTACTTGTTGAGGGAATTTTGAATTCAATTTGAATATTCAAATAAATTGAATTTGTAAAGTAATTCAAATTAAAACAATGTAGTAACAAAAACAATAATTAAGTAAATGAATTTAAAGTTCTTTGAATAATTTAAATCTTTACAACACATATTACAAATTATACAATTCTTGAACGACAAATAAATAACTTTATTGAATAATCACAATATTACATTGTCTTTACAATTATATTACAACAATTTGAATTACACAAATAAGGAAAATTCCAAATATTCCTAAACTAGAAATTCTTGTATCTTCTTCTTCATTTGATCTCAACTCCAAAATTGTTTTCCTGCAAAACAATTAAGAAACAAAAATATAATACAAAGAGGGGTTAGTGATTAGTAATACTCTCAGTTTTAGCTATGTAATGCATTGCTAATCTCATCATTGAGTTGTATTTTGGGGGCTAAGTGCAGTATCTGTTCTTCATCAACAAGTTTTAGCCTCAGTACAACATCATAGGCAGGCAACAAATTCCACTTGGCAACCAAAAATAATCACATAAGGAGGGATAAGACCAACCGGCCGAAGTACCAGATTACTTGAACATGGAGGCACACAAGCAAGCAAGCAGCAGTCACAAAGGCAGTCACCCTGCTGCCAACAGCACAGCAACCACACCGCGGAGGGATAAGAGCAACCAGGCGTTGCTTTCTCACGAGGGAAGGAAGAGCCACTTTGACTACTTGCACTAGAATGGAACCCACATGCTATAATCTTTAATAATTGGATTAATTTTGTGCTATAATCTTTTTAATTTAAATCCATATTCTAAAACTAAGAATTGTATCATAAAATGGTGTTACTTTACTTGTTTTCTGTTAAGCGTGTTACTTAAATAAAAGATAAACTTATAAGTGGTTACTCTTAATATTTGATAATACTTAATCAAACAAATAAAAGTGATACACACTTAAAGACATGAAGGCATCACATTCGAAGTAATCACTAGACCCAACTCATAATCAAGTTAAGCATTAATAACATCACCTAAAGGTGATGAAATAATCTTAAGTCAAGTTAATACGAAATTGTCGAATTTGTGCGTAAGACGAAGCTTACTTAAGCTTTGGGTATATTTGGGGTATTCTGCGATGCATCTCATACTTATGCATAATAGCTTATTGCTTCTTCAAACATTAGTCCTTATCGGACCAATGATGTTTCTTCCAGATTTTGGAGTCTTTATTGTATCGAAGACCTTGGCTGCATAATCTTGCAGTCAAAAAGGCAAGTTCACTCTTGCTCATGTCCAACTTGATTATGTTTATCAAAGTAAATGCAAAATACTATGGTTTATCATTGCATGAAAAAGTAAAACCTATTTTCGAATGATGTGAATTGCTAGATATATATTGTTGACTGGCAGATGGAACCATGGTATGATGTGGTTGGTGGAGGTTCCATTTGCACGGGAAAGTATTATCTAGGACTTAATAACCAATGTCGTCAGTGTTCTTGCACCGTAAATGAAGCGTTAACCATGAGACTTGGAATGGGACGGGAAAGTCATCTGTGATCTTCTCCCTTTCGCATGTCAACGGGCAGCCAGAGCCGTACGCTGTAGGTCTTGCGAGACTACATGCACATGGGTGGGACCCCTTAATGCCCACGGACTCTGGTGCCTATGATGGTCTGCAAGGGGATGCCTAGGTATCTACCGTGAGGGGTAGAGCCAGGGGTGATTCTGCTATGCATGAATTGGGTGGGCATGCGGGGTTGTTGGAGAAGCACGACGAATGGCTTGGATCATCGACTGGGCCCCACACCAAAGGAAGTGTGGCCGGGAAAGATCGCCCGGTTGTGCAACAAGGCGTTGATCTCTTATGGGTAAAGTAACGCATCTCTGCAGAGTGTAAAAAGTGTGACATGTTACTCCCTGTTCCGGGAAGGAGCTGCGAACGCTGCAGTAAAGGTGACTCCATGAAGCCCTAGCACCTGTGAATGGATGACGGGCATAGTTTACTGAAGATAAAATAAATCTTTTCCTAAAAATGTTTTACAAAGATATGCATGTTCATCCATGACCTTTTGGTATGGATGGTAGCTAGTGCATAAAACACCTTATTCCTGTTATATGAACTTGCTGAGTAACGCTCGTGTTGCTCACCCTTTCCTCCGTTGACCCCTGCTTAGATTACTGGAGACAACAGAAGAAGGACAGAATCCATAGCGATGTTGGACAGATGTTCGACAAGGAGTCAAATCAACCTGGTGGAGACTGAAGGAGTCAACCTCTACTATGCCGACGGATGAGTGGTGTCAACAGTGCAACTGTGGACACGTCGACAACAATACTTATGGACAAGACAAATATAATTGGATGGAGGAGCACAACTCTAGACACGGAAATTCCAGATCGATAGATTAGGGCTGTGACAACAACATTAGTGGATCAGAAGTTAGAGGTAGAGCTGATATTCAGCTGAGTACTACGACTTGGATCTTTTTGAGAGTTTCATTTGCACGAGACCTACTTCTGTATGTAAAGGAGGTTCTCGAGATTTTGTACTGAATAGTGTTGTAATCCTATAGTGTTACCTTGGACCGACTATGTTTCTGTTGTACTACTCTGAAGGATGTAATATTTACGGAATGGTCCTTCCGTGAGTATTATGTCAACGACTTGTACACTACAACATGCAGTGGTGTGCTGGGTCACTACAGGTGGTATCGGAGCGAACGACCTTAGGATTAAAACCCTTTTAGGAGACTTGTAGGTTGGTAAGACTATAGGAAGTTATCATATTTATCTAAACTCTATATTTCTACAACTATGATGGTTATTCCCTTGAGAATAATACTGTCATACTTGTATATACATTTTCTTACCCAACTGGAGTAGATATTCTTATTTACTATTCTATAGATATAACATTCATCTACCTTAATTATTTTCAACTTGGTATGACCAGTTAAGACTGTCTTGTACCAGTTGATACACCAAATAGATTACATCCACATCGGTGTTACCTACATGGTATCATTGATAACCCTATCCTATGAAGTAGAACCCTATCATAATTCGTGATGAAGGAAGTCAGAAGATGTTTGATGATAGTGGAAAATCATCGACATTCTGCTATGAAAAGTATGCTAATACCTAATGATGAAGTTCAAAGGGGATTCACCTGAGTATAGTATAAAGTGTTAAGGAAATTAGGAGATGCATAAACAATGACGGGATCTACACTACTACTTCGGATGTACCATGAATAACTACATGAAGGATCTGATATGTTCGTAAATAGATGATCTAGCCAGACGGAAGATCCAAGCTACATGGTGTTCAGTTCCATATGAAACCAAGCCATACCACAACTACTTTTGAGTACTTTGTCCTAGGATTATTCCATTGCAAATGGGCAATTGGGGTATATACTGAGGCAAAGAGTTGTCTTAGCATTGGACTATAAGGTAATATATATACCTATCTTGCAGTGTATAGCATCTAAGCCTGAGTACTTGAGATGTTTTTACTCAAGATACTACTTATTTTATGGGCTTATGTTGCATGATTGATATATAACTGCGTTTGCGATTTATTGGATCTTATTGGATTTTTGATTGGCTAGGTTGGTACATAAAGATAGAAATCGATGTACAATGGCATGATTGTCACATTGAGTTCTTTTCTTGATGTTACTGATCCAGAGGTAGATAGGATTCGTGTAAGGGAGAGACGTGTTCTCAGAAGTTCCAAACAGCAATGAAAGCTCATGAAGAGAAGAAAGTCAGGATGATCGAAGTAAACGAAGACACACGTGGGGATGGACCACAACTCATATCATATTTGGATTCGGAGGTCTACATCATCAGACATGGAAGGATGGAGGAACTACGTAAGTTCAAGAAGAGTATCATCACAAGATGAAGGAAGGCTAACTAACGATGATGACAGCAAAGCTACATGAGAAACTCTACTGAAGTAGGAGAATTATGAAGTTGGAAGATCTAAATAACAGGACCTGTCATGACAAATCTATGATTTGGACAGTCAAATTTGAAGACTTATACAAGGATGAAGATTATTGAGTGAAGGACATCGAGCGGGAAATTGAAAGATGAAGGGTTAAGAAGCCACAGGTGTAGTCATATATAGTTGGGAGTTGTCGTAACTTGACGGAAGAAATGGGTGTTGGAAAATCATAAGGCACAACTGATATAGAAGAAGTTATATAGAACTTGTATGTCTAAAAGAGCCATGAAGTTGAAGGAAGAGGAGTATGAAGCAACAATCCAATACTTAGCAGACAACAACAAAGACAGATATTTCAAGCAAGACAAGAAAGTAGTATCATCGAGAACAAGGCGACAAGAGTTCAAAGTTCAGTGTTCCAAAGTACACACATCAGAACTATGGGAGATGAGTTCCTGGATTGTCGAGAGCCCAAGGAGTTAGTTATTTGGTATGTTGCCAACAGAGACATGTGTTGTCGAGATATAATGAAGTCACCGTCTATACGGGGTAACTATCGAGAAGGATGAATTGCCATAGGATTGACATCCAAGATCCAATGACTCAAATGGAGGTTGAACCAATATAAGATTGAAGAGTCACGTCGTCTGATCACTCAAAAGAAAGGAACCAGTTCCAGCAACAGACAGATGAAAGAGTTGTATATCAGACGAATTTGGACTAGATGACCAACAGCCCGTTCTAAATTAGAGTTAAGTTATCACCTATTGCAACTAGTTTTGCAATAGTCTTTTCTTAAGACCCTAGGTGAGACAACTGGAATGCTAGTCCGAGTGAATATTCAATGTACCGGGAGATCTTATTGGTTGTTCACAGTGGTGGACTTACCAATTGTTCTTCGGGAAGCTATTGGATGTAGGAATGATATCTCTGAACCGGAGAATGTCTTGGGAATCACAACCTGGTGATAGTACCCAGTGTTCTTCGAGAGACCATAGGTATACAGGTTGGAAGTTTGAGCACAAAGGGCATAGAGAAAGCAACTCTATTCAGCAGAAAGGATCTAGTTGTAACTTGAGACTGAATGGATACAATTAGATGAAGATCGACTAACAAAAGGTCAGACGAAAGGAAGTGCCCTAGCAAATTCTAAGGGGAAGAGTATGTAATACCGTAGTACAAAGAGTAGTAAGGGGCTAAAGATAATATGTTCATTTGCATAGCATGCATCTAAAAATCCGGGGAAAATAAAAACTTTTTCGACGAAGTCATAGAGTGATCGACCAACACTCAAAAGACTAGTTGAGAATGCACGTATATGAGCATATGAGAACCTAATATCCTAAGTGAATATCTTATCAAATTATCATCTTAAGTCATTATTTCATAAGCACTATACATCTCTAATACAAATTGAACATCCAACAACTAAAGTATCTTTAGATACAACTAATGGAATAATAATAAAATACATCCATTATAAGAGGAATTGGGTTGAAAGCTAGGTAAAATCCATCATTTATGAAATAAGTACAAATCTTAAAGGAAAGAAGAATGAGAAGTTCAAGGAAGGATAATAAAATCCTAAACTAAATCTTAATCTAGATCGTCTTACTTTATCAAGACCATCTTATCTTCTTATCTCCCAAATCTTCTTGAATTCATTCTGCGAGAGAAACCACCCACAAGAAGGAGGAACTACGACAAGAAGACTTTGAAGAGAGATTTCTTAGGTTGGCAAAGAAGTACTATACCAATCTAACATTGAGTATTTGGAAACTCTTATATCAAAATCTATTATTATTAATCTTTCTAGAAATAGTGTGATATTCCAATGTTCGTGTTATATAGAAGTAGTTTGATAACAAGCCTCATGAACTTGTTAACAAATCACTTTTGTATGTTCAAACAATTGAGTGTCATATACAAATAAACAGAATTTCAGATAATCCAGTGCATCTCAGCCTCTTGAATATGAAAAGCAATTGGGAGGCAAGTCGTAACCTTGTTAACAAATTCTTCCTATATGTATAGGGCAATTTGATGTGATAAAATACACACACATTCTTCTATAACCAACTTAATTAAAGCTTTGCAAGGATTTAACTGGATGTCTTCACCCCAAGGGTGAGGCAAGTGATGTTGGATACTAGATACATAATTTTAATAACTTGCCTTAAGACCTGGTATTGACTAGAAGGATCAATATCAAAGTAAAGACTACAATGGACTATGAATCATTTGGATCACCTAGATTCAAGTAGGAAAATATGATAAGATACAACTACGATCCATACAAGGGAAAGAATAGCGAAGAGGAAATAATAAACCACATTACAACTTAGGCAACATATTCAAGTTTCTAAGTAAGCAAGCTACATGGAGAGTTATGGTGTTTCTCCAGGATATGAGTTCCAAGGAGGGAGTAAAGTCAATTCATAAAGCCCACATAATAATCACCCATATCCAGATATCACATGAGTAACTCTCACATTCAGGTACACACGTTATAACTTCGGGACAAAGTTCTTGTTAAGGGGGAAAGACTGTAATACCCCAGTGTTTAGGAGTTATCGGAGGGCAGAAATAGGAATTTGTGTATCTACATGCATGTATTTGAAAACCCGAATAATTTTTTCGCAAATTAAAAACCCTGGAGTGATCGGAGTTCATTCATCTTCTTGAATTAGGTTTAGTTCATTTTAGGTGAATGCAAGTAAATTTCGACATGACCTTTTGATAATTTACTTGTTGCGGGAATTTTGAATTCAATTTGAATATTCAAATAAATTGAATTAGTAAAGTAATTCAAATTAAAACAATGTAGTAACAAAAACAATAATTAAGTAAATGAATTTAAAGTTCTTTGAATAATTTAAATCTTTACAACACATATTACAAATTATACAATTCTTGAACGACAAATAAATAACTTTATTGAATAATCACAATATTACATTGTCTTTACAATTATATTACAACAATTTGAATTACACAAATAAGGAAAATTCCAAATATTCCTAAACTAGAAATTCTTGTATCTTCTTCTTCATTTGATCTCAACTCCAAAATTGTTTTCCTGCAAAACAATTAAGAAACAAAAATATAATACAAAGAGGGGTTAGTGATTAGTAATACTCTCAGTTTTAGCTATGTAATGCATTGCTAATCTCATCATTGAGTTGTATTTTGGGGGCTAAGTGCAGTATCTGTTCTTCATCAACAAGTTTTAGCCTCAGTACAACATCATAGGCAGGCAACAAATTCCACTTGGCAACCAAAAATAATCACATAAGGAGGGATAAGACCAACCGGCCGAAGTACCAGATTACTTGAACATGGAGGCACACAAGCAAGCAAGCAGCAGTCACAAAGGCAGTCACCCTGCTGCCAACAGCACAATAACCACACCGCAGAGGGATAAGAGCAACCAGGCATTGCTTTCTCACGAGGGAAGGAAGAGCCACTTTGACTACTTGCACTAGAATGGAACCCACATGCAAGCAGCACCCTCAAGCGTTAACCATGAGACTTGGAATGGGACGGGAAAGTCATCTGTGATATTCTCCCTTTCGCATGTCAACGGGAAGCCAGAGCCGTACGCTGTAGGTCTTGCGAGACTACATGCACATGGGTGGGACCCCTTAATGCCCACGGACTCTGGTGCCTATGATGGTCTGCAAGGGGATGCCTAGGTATCTACCGTGAGGGGTAGAGCCAGGGGTGATTCTGCTATGCATGAATTGGGTGGGCATGCGGGGTTGTTGGAGAAGCACGGCGAATGGCTTGGATCATCGACTGGGCCCCACACCAAAGGAAGTGTGGACGGGAAAGATCGCCCGGTTGTGCAACAAGGCGTTGATCTCTTATGGGTAAAGTAACGCACCTCTGCAGAGTGTAAAAAAGTGTGACATGTTACTCCCTGTTCCGGGAAGGAGCTGCGAACGCTGCAGGAAAGGTGGCTCCATGAAGCCCTAGCACCTGTGAATGGATGACGGGCATAGTTTTCTGAAGATAAAATAAATCTTTTCCTAAAAATGTTTTACAAAGATATGCATGTTCATCCATGACCTTTTGGTATGGATGGTAGCTAGTGCATAAAACACCTTATTCCTGTTATATGAACTTGCTGAGTAACGCTCGTGTTGCTCACCCTTTCCTCCGTTGACCCCCTGCTTAGATTACTGGAGACAGCAGAAGAAGGACAGGAATCCATAGCGATGTTGGAGAGATGTTCGACAAGGAGTCAAATCAACCTGGTGGAGACTGAAGGAGTCAACCTCTACTATGCCGACGGATGAGTGGTGTCAACAGTGCAACGGTGGACACGTCGACAACAATACTTATGGACAAGACAAATATAATTGGATGGAGGAGCACAACTCTAGACACGAAAATTTCAGATGGATAGATTAGGGTTGTGACAACAACAGTAGTGGATCAGAAGTTAGAGGTAGAGCTGATATTCAGCTGAGTACTACGACTTGGATCTTTTTGAGAGTTTCATTTGCACGAGACCTACTTCTGTATGTAAAGGAGGTTCTCGAGATTTTGTACTGAATAGTGTTGTAATCCTATAGTGTTACTTTGGACCGACTATGTTTCTGTTGTAATACTCTGAAGGATGTAATATTTACGGAATGGTCCTTCCGTGAGTATTATGTCAACGACTTGTACACTACAACATGCAGTGGTGTGCTGGGTCACTACATGATTCGTGCACCTATGAGTTGTAATTTGTATTGCAGCTGAAATTTTTCAGTTGCAACCGAGAAAATTGTTCTAAACTGTTGGATTTGCTTCGTGATTCGTGCTAGGTATGAATAGCAATAGGGTTGCAACTGATGACGTCATATGACTGATAACTAAGTTAAATTCTCATTTCACACCCATATTTTTCACGATAAATTTAGTTTAACTTACGACGACATAAATGACTTGTAATCAGGAAGGAAGGAGTAGTCATAATTGGTTGAATCGATGGTTGCTGGAATTGAGTACCATTGGCAGACAGTTGTGTACTATTCGCCAGAGTAGGACCTTCATTTTATTTGGACACTGAACAGACCAACTTTCCAGCCCTTCTCAACGACTGCCTGCACAGATCCAGATCCTCCAACTTCAGCCGATAATAGTCATTAATCAATCAACATCGTGCGTTCCACTGAGTATTTCGCTCCTTTTTTTTTGGTCTAGACAGTTTGTATATATAGAATATACATCATACATGTTACTGTGCTAGATGCTTTTAGATACTAGTGAGTTGCCATGTCACCAATGAATGTTGTCTTAGATTCTAATGAGTTGCCATTGCACGAGTGAATGGAGTTTCGGAGCAAACCTTGGTTGGCAACTTCAACCTGAATAATCACAAGATTCAAAATGACATGTTTAAGACAAATACAACGCGAGGTATCAACCGATATACATGGGATCTTCAAGTGTCGACAAAATTACAAGCTTTAGATACACAACACTTATTCAATCAACGGGTATGATACAAGCCCAGGCGCAGCCCGTCAGAAAAGGAGCACACATGCTGTTTCTTTAGACAGGCCTGAAGAGAAATTGCTACTGAAATAAATAAGACATGCCCATTCACCCAATAAGCGAGCATAAAATAAATAGATACACAAATCATGGAAGTTTTGGCGTCGCTAGAGCTATAGATCTTCAATGCCTTCAGCTGGTAAATTGATCTGTGCTGACAAAGAAAAACAAATGAAACTAACATGAATCCTCGGAACCAAATCACGAGCCAAAGAAAATGGATTGCAAAAGAATAAATAAGTCCTAGAAAAAAGAGAGGAAGAAATAGCCTATTGTCACCTAAAGATTTGACTGACGAATAGAATTTTACGCAATGGCAGGTTATGATCTTAAATCTTAGTGTTCCAGATATTTGGTTTTCAAAAGGACAGAAATTGTATGGATTTAAATTACTCAAGCTACAAAGAATGCAGATAAATATGAATAAGAACATAAGAAGCCTGTAAACCTTCACATGATGCCAGAATCTAGATTAGTCTGTCCATGAACATTTGTATCCTTTTAGATAATCGTTTCATAAAATTAAACATTTAAACACAACACATACAAACCTTAGCTCTTAGTAGGGAGGATCAGGATTAAATGCTAAAGTTTCCCTCCAGATGAGTTCTTTCATATGTTCTTCTGTAAAGGATGGCTGCTCGAAATCAAAGCTGAAAGATGTCGCACAGGTGGGTTCTTCATTGATGTCATGAAGAGAAGCCAAGTATGGATGATGCAGAGCCTCATCAACTGCATGGAAAAATAATGTTAAGTTATAGTCAACGCAACCAACATAATATAACTTTCGTGTAAGTCTATATACCAGTAATCCGTCTGCTTGGATCAAACACCAGCATTCTCTCTAACAGATCGACTGCACCATCAGACATGTTCCGGAAGCGCAAGCGGAAGTCCTGCCTTGGGTACTGTGGTAGTTGTTTCATGTATCTTCGAGCATTATCACTCCGAAGAAATCCCAGGCTCGAATCATCTGGTGAACCTATCAGCTTTTGAAGGGATGACTGATTAATACTGGTATAACTTGGGTTCCAGGGACACATTTCTAGAAGTAAGAAGCATTCAGTGTTACTAAAAATGGTCAAGATGAAGTTAAGGCTGTACAACGATCAACCAGAACCTATCAAATATTGAGTACACTTTCTAGAGAGGACACGCCCACAAAAACAAGGAGTAAATTGCTGTAGTTCAAATCTTGATTCTGATGTAATGACATTCCAAACTGTTGCCGCATGCTATCAGATGAAATTTACTAGTTCGAAGTTTAAGTAACAATAATGAATAACTACCATTCAAATAAGAGGTAAACACAGGTTCGATAAAAATACAGTTAGGTGTGCAAAGAAGGTCTTGCTACCCTGCCCTTCCAAATAGACCAACTGCCAAATCCTATTGAAGATTTAGTTAATGAAACAATCCCAGCTTCAATGACCAACAGCTTCCAAGTTGACAACAGCATAACTTGTTTGTGTGGATACTAAAAGTAGGCTAGGGATGAATTGAATAAACCTACCTCAGTGATCAATTTTAATTGTTGGATGTAATCCCTTCCAGGAAACAGTGGTTGGCGAGTAATAATTTCACCAAGTATGCACCCAACTGACCAGACATCAATAGCAGCAGTGTACTGTGAACAGTTCAACAGCAACTCTGGTGCTCGGTACCAACGTGTGACCACATACTCTGTCATCAGATCAGTTTCTGAAGTTGTCCTTGCAAGCCCAAAGTCAGCGATCTTTAGGTCACAATTTGCGTTTAGGAACAAATTGCTTGGCTTCAGATCACGGTGCAAAACATTTGCTGAGTGCACATACTTTAGACCTCGTAGCAACTGATACAAGAAGTACTGCAACACAAAACATGTAACTTAAGATTGCTGAACAGAGAAGGTACATAACACAATGGTGAACAAGAAAGCACGTGTATATAGATATCTAGACTGGCCCCACAACAAAACTGGTTTCAACTGACATTTCAACGAATACACAAACCTGGCAATGGTCATCAGTCAATGACTGATTTGAGCGTATGATCTGATGGAGATCGGTGTCCATCAGCTCGGTAACAATGTACACATCCTTAAAATCATCTCTGCTTGGGGGGCGTATTAAGTCCTTTATGGCAAGAATCTGGATGCAATATTGAAACCACAATCAAGACTAAACACATCATAAGAATGTCTGACAGTGTGAGTAAGCGTGTACAGCACAAAACACCCACAGCAAAACGTAATGACAGGAAATCATAACCCCACTTGTAAAAATGTAAACAAAGGAAATAAAACCACTAACAGAACCCTGCGTCAAGAGATAATGGTCATTGCACACTCCATCCTGTAGCTGGGATGCCAACTGACCCCTTAGGCTTGTTAAGGAAATACAGAGACTAAATCGCACTCGCACCCCTTCCTTCGGCCTCCCCAGCAGTAATCTGAGACTTAGTTCAGTTCACATATTACAGAGTATTTCATATTTCTCTCATCATGAATAAGATTTTTATAGAACCACCACTTACATCTGCCTGAAATCAAAATTCGAATATAAACTAATAAAAGCAGTAAATGCGCAATTTTTTCAGTTTATACAGAAAGGCCTGAGTGATGCACCCACTTGTGTAAGCAACACAGTGCTCACAACGAAAAATGTCTTGCAGGCACAATGGTGAGCTCTCTATGCACGTACAAATGTAAAATACACATGACAAATAGGCAAGGCAAGTATAATCACTAGAATTGTCCACATAAACTAAAGCAGATAGCTCTTACATTTTCATGGTCCATGTGGCGAAGAAGCTTTATCTCTCTCAGCGTTCGCTTGGCATCGATGTGGTTGTCAAACGCGTTTCCAATTTTCTTGATCGCAACCTCCTCTCCAGTATCGGAACTCACAGCCGCGCTACAAAGAGGGAACAAAACAGGCAAATATAAGCACTCGTCCTGCTGCAAGTCTTATCTCTCGCCCTTTTTTGGGGGTCGCCCTGACTCGCTTCCTCGTAAAACTTTATACCTAAAACGACATGCGTACCAAATCTAGTAATCTACACAAACAGCACCATACGGAATATTCTACGCAAGACATATATAGCAACTCCGATTTGCTATAAACTGCAGCAGCATGAATATAATCCGCGATTCGGGAGGGAGTTGGTGGGGGAAAGGGGAGGCAACGCACCAGACAATGCCGTAGGCGCCGCGGCCGATGGGCCGGATGGGAGGGGCGTACTTGGAGGCGACCTCGAAGAGGTTGCCGTAGACGTTGTATAGCACGTAGCGGCCGCCGTGCGTGGCCATCCCCTGGATCTGCGCCGCCCCGCCCGCGGCGGGGCCGCCACCGCCGCCGCCGCCGGAGGTGTCCATGGGCTATTCCTCGGCGCTCGCAGCAAGGGGGGAGGAGGAGGAGGAGATGAGTAGGGTTGGGTTCTAGGGTTGGTGCTTGGCAGCGACTAGTCGTTGAATTGATGGGTCGGGGACTCTGGTGGAGAAGCTGACTTGGGCGGCGACTGGGGAATGGAATGAGGATGGGAGGAGCGAGGAGAGGACGGAGACCGCGCGCCGTGGGGCGGCGTTAAGGGGCAGAATACATTAAATAAAATCCATTTCTTGTTATTAGTGAGCTTAATTTATTTCTGGTTAATGGCTAGTATATTTTTTTCTGGTAATACGTGTCTCATTTATAAAATAAATTATACTATATAAAGGCTGGCTAGAATGGCCCTAGGTCCGCACCTTCCACGTCGCCCCCATTTCCTGGCCTTCCGATCCGCGCGATCCGACGACCAGGAATTGCCCACGTCGCCCCCAGCGTGCGGTACTGTAGATGCTACAGTACCGTGATTTTCTTCCAATCGCGTGGCGCCACGCGTCCTGGTCACCGGCCGGTCGCGCCGGTTTCAGCACATTTTCCAAAAAAATGACACGCAAGCCCAGAAATTGCTCCGCAAACCCACACTTTTTCGAAGAGAAGGACCTAAACGTAATTTCAAAAAAAATAGGGATCCCGCTGAAAAATAACACGCGCAGAATCCTCTCTCTCCTTCTCTCTTCCCGCGTGGCGCCGAGTTCGCCGCCGGCCGCCGCGCTCGATGCCGTCACCACGCTGCTGCTCGCTCAAATCGGAGCCCACGGGACACTCCGCCGCCGCGTTCTCCACCTCCTCGCCGCGGATCGCGTCCCGACACGCCGCACGCGCGCCGGAAACGTCGACGCCGCACTCGCCGTCCGCGGCCGCGTTCGCGCGTCGCCGGCGACGCTCCGGCGACCCAGGAGAGGCGGCGCCGCCGCTCCCGGGCAGCCCGCGTCCAGCGCGCCCACGCGCGCGTCCTGGCTCGCCGGCGTCATCGCCGCCGCCGCGGCAGTGCCAGTCCAGGGCACTGCTGACGTCATCGCGACGTCAGCGTGGGCCCATGCTGTCAGATTTTTTTCTTTTTCCGCAGAAAAATCCAGAAAAATGCAAATTGCTTACATGTGGGCCCCACTGCTTTATACAAAATCCAGAAAATTGAATATATTACAAATTCAATAACTTCAAATTTACACACCGAAAAAATATGAAAAATATAGCAAAATGGTCACAAAAATAAATGTCACCTATTTATGCCATACGATCAACTTTTAAAATTGTAATATTTTAAAATTTTGAATGCATTTCAAATATGAGCATTTAATAAACGCAAACATAATTTAAATATGACAAATATATCAACAGGAGCACAAAAAAAACGCTGGCTACTTATGACATTTGACCAAATTCCAGATTCAAATATTTCAAAATTTCAGATTCCTTTGAAATCTGAGCATTTAATAAACATAAACACAATTCAAACATTAATAACTTCCCAATTTTACAATTTTTGAAATTTGAACATCTTAAAATGTAAACTTTTCTTGAATTTGAACATATTAAAATCCAAAAAACTTTGACTGTCCACATTTCCAAATTTCAGTTCTTTACACCACGGTATTCACAAACATGACAAAAAAAGCAACATCCTTACAAAAAAAAAAGTTGCCTACCTATGGCATGTGATCAACATTCAAATTTGAATATTTAAAAAAAATGCCTTTCAAATCTGAACATTCAATAAACGTAAAAAATAATCAAATATGATTAACTTCCCGATTATAACAATTTTTGAAATTTGAACAGCTTGCAAGTACATTTTTTTAAAAGTTTCAACAGATTTAAATTTGAACAACTTTTGAATACGGTCATTTACAATTCCAATTTTTTACACCGCACTCTTTCTTCTTCTAACAATTTTAAAACGTAAACTTTCTCCGGATTTCAATAATTTCCAAAACTTCACAACTTCTAAATGCCAACATTTTCAGATCTGAATTTCACTAAACAGGCAACTTCTAAATGTCAACATTTTCAAATCTGAATTTGACCAAACACGCGCGGCATTTGCCGCGCTCAGTTCCCTAGTATAGATAAAGTTACAAGAAAAGTAAACACCCACCTTACCAAGCTTACAGAACTGGAAAGATAGGAGAAACCTATGCAACAAATCAACGCTCATCCCTCTTTTTCAGCACCACCATAGCAGACACCAAAAAGAAAAGAGACAGTTCACCTCTTCACCGGAGCTCGACGCGGCTCCATCGCTGATCAGCAGCTTTTTGATCTCCAAAGTAGTTTGCCATAGGACAAACCATTGTCGTTGCAATAATCAGACCGGGGTAGCACGACCCCGGACACGCCATCGAACTTCAGAACTGACACCCCACACGACGACGTCGGAGTAGGGAACCAGAACCGTCAGCCTCCAACCACGAACCCGGCACAAGATGCATCATCTTCCAGCTGTCACCAGCACAGACAACTGTCTACCCGTACTCCTGGACAAATCCTGTCTGCTCCACCATGACGCCGGAGACAACACCACAGAGCAGGAGGAAAGACCCATCTGATGGAATCGCCGTCGCCGCCTCGCCGACACCATCCATGAACCCCTAAAGCCACCGATCTAAAGGATAGGTAAGCACACGATGCCACCAACTCCGAGACGCCACCATGAAGGACAACGCCCGCGTGGGATTAGAGTTGGGGCAAATTTATTTGCCCGAGCGCCGCTCCCACCACCCCAACGACGCACCACGCCAAAACTATTCTAACCCTAATTTCCATACCGGAACGGAGGAAACGAGGTCCGTCCTGCAGCTGGAGCAGCAAGCGGAGGGAGAGGGGACCAGCCCCTTCGCCGATGGAGATCGGAGGTGGAAGATGGGTCGCTCCCTGAGCCTGGCGGCTAGGTCAGGGAAGAAAGAGTTTTTGTTGACCCCTACTCCTAAGAAGCGGACTTAATGGCTAGTACATTCATTTATTTATTTGCAATATACTGTAATTTTGTGCATTTGTTATACACGACCGCACGGTTTTGGTATTCCATGACATTGAGTGGACCCTACTGTTCCACAGCCCACACATCATGTTGAAATAAACAAGAGCCATATGCAAGAAGAGGCGGAAGAAATTGCCAAACCGTTTTCACGGGCTGAAGTTTAAAATACTCCCTCCGTTCCAAATTAATTGATTTGAGTTTGTCCAAATACAGATGTATCTATACTTATTTAGTGTCTAGATACATCCATATTTGGACATACCCAAGTCAATTAAATTGGAACGGAGGGAGTAGTTCCGAATGAATGGCATGTGTAGTTTCAACGCACATATTGATTCAGTGAGATAGATAAGGAGGTGTGCGTGGATGTAGAGACATATCTTGTTTTGGATCACTCATGGTATATTCTTCGGTAGGAAGCATATGATTAATGATTATACTTTGGTTCCTACCATATGTTGGCCTAGCGTATCATGCGTCTGGTGGGTGACGCAACATCCTGATCCGATGCGCCCGAGAAGAAGATCTCCTCGGACACCGAGGTGTGCGTATGTGGCGCAGCTGCAAAAGTCAAGTCACATGTGTCAGCCTCTGGCTTCGTTCCAGTGGCTGACTGAGACGGTTTCCGCTCGTTCCGGGCACTTTCTACTCGGGCAGCACCTCAGAGTCTCCGACATCATTGCCAACCACCCATTTGTTCTGCGGTGACCTTGGCAGGACGTACAGCGATCTGTGTGTGAAGGCGCGACGGTGACTTTGTTGTTGGCCGCTGTACCAATCAAAGTCAGGAAAGGATGACTGGTTGATGGCGCGTCGCGTCATTCATACACTAGCACGTCGATGGCAGAAAAAGGTTGCAAAAGAAGAAGAAAAAGAACAACGTTTTGGGATGTTGGATTTGTGGAGGATACTGGCCGTAGTTGGTTCTTCCTTCTGGTCACTAGTTTGGAGGAAACTAAGAGCATCTCCACCGGCGCTCCCGGGGAGAGTCCGGTACCCCAAATTCTGTGTTTTTTGTGAGGGTGTCGGACTTGTCCGACCAATTCCGGGGTGCTGCCCACACCGACACCCCCAAAACAAAACAAAGAAAAAAGTCAAATTCGACCGACTGCAAATTACGAACAAAAGACATATTTTTCATTGAAATTTGATACATTGCAATGAAATTTAAACTAAGATTTAAACTATCACTAATTTAGACTTTAAAGTACTAAATCATCTAAACTCCGGGAGGAGTTGGCGCGCTAGGGCCAGCCTTGGCGTACATCGCCGCGTGAGAGGGGTCGGCCTCGTCGTTGTTAGCAAAAGAGGGGAGGCAGGCTCATTAAGGCTGGCGCCTCTCCGACCTGCCATGCACAATCATGGCGTGCGCCTCCGCCGCTGTTGTTGTCCATGTGCGCTCTCGCAGGCGCCTCTGCTGGCGGCCCGTGCTTCTGGACAGCGCGGAGCTGCCTCTCCTCCTCCGCCACCGCCTCATGCACCTGCCTCTCCCTCTCCACCTCCATCACGAACTTCGACCTTGTTGTCGCCTCGGCCATCATGTGTGTCCTCTCGTGGACAGGAACTCCGAACTTCACCATCTTCCGCGCCTCGGTCTCCCAGCGCGACCTCTCCAGCACCTCTGCTACGTCGGCCCGGTGGAAAGCTTGTTCCACCCGACGATGGCGAGCGTCGGCTTTGTCGCTAAATGAGTGTGCAACACCTGGCCCACCGACCTGATGGCGTTCAGCTCCTCGTGTGCCACCCTCTCGACGGCCAAGAAGGAGCGGACATGCTCCTTCATCACCGCGGACTCGATCGACCGCTGCATGGCCGCGGCCTCTGTCGCCGCGTTCGCCTCCGTGAAGGCCGCGTGCACCTGGCGGAACGCCTCCTCGTCGCGCGCAGTGAGGATAGAGTTCATCGCGGCGACCTGCTCCGCCGCGTTGGCCTGGCAGCGCCGCTTTAATGATGGGTGGGTGGTGAAGCGACGTGTCGGTTTAATGTCGGCGACACGCCTCCGCCGCGTTGGCATGGCTGCTCCGCCATTGCAGGTGGGACCCGCCTATCATTGGCTACAAGCGGACATGTTCGGGCGCTGTCCGGCACCCCCGAGCAGACCCCAACTTTGGAGGCCCTTTCGGGGACGTCAGATAGAAATTGGGTCGGGCCGGACACTTGGGGTGCTGGTGTGACTGTTTTTCGTGCTCGACACTGAAAGGATCGGTATGGCCACCTAGAGGGGGGGTGAAAAGGTGCTACTCAATTTTAGCTCTTTTTCGAATTTAGGCTTGACACAAAGGTAAATTCTCTAGATATGCAACTACGGTGAATTTACCTATATGACAAGTTAACACTAGACTAGGCACGAAACAAGTAAGAGCTAGCGAGTAAGGAGTAACCGAACAGGAAGCACGCGGAGACAAGGATGTATTCCCGAGTTTCTCCTTTTTAGGGGAGTACGTCTCGTTGGAGGGGTGTGAGTTTCAAACTCAAACGCAACAAATGGCCTCACCCTATTCTCCGATGAACCTTGCCCAAAAGCTCAGTTCACCTTCCACTATCGGAATCCTTCAAGGCGGAATCCGGAGCCCTTACAACAAACTTGAGGCTCAACCCACAAAAAGATTGGGGCTCCCAAGCACCACAACACCTGCTACACAAAAGTAACAAGCAGGTAAGTACAACAAGATGGCTAGGTTCTCCTAGTGGAAACCCTAGGCTCAAATCCCTCAAGTGAATGAGGGGGAAATGAAGAACGCTTTGGTGAAGTAGTAGATCCGGGCCTTCTCCTTCAATCCTCCAAAGATCAACGAGTTTGGGTGGAGGGATTGGAAGATCTAGTGACTCTTGAGCTTGTAATAATGGTGTTTTCAATTCTGGGCAAGCTCCTTGTCCCAAGGTAGGAGGAGGAGCATTTATAGCTCCTCCTAAAAAGTAGTCGTTGAAGGGAAACTGGGAGGCCGGCCTCACGCACTGCTGCAGGAAACCCAGAGAAGCCGGCCTGGGGCCCGGCCTGACCGGCCTGGGGCCCAGCCTGGCTAGCCTGGGGGCCGGCTGCCTAGCCGAGCCAGCCGGCATGGGGCCCGGCCTGGCCGGCCTAGGGGCTGGCTTCCCAGGGTTTCACCACCACGGCTATTTCGGGCGATTTCTTTCTTCGTTTTGTATTCTTACAAACCTTAATATTTCCTGAAAGCACTTAGCAACACATTAAAATATCACCGGTGTTGTTATCTAACACACAAAACTCAGAGGGGGTAAATAAATGTCCTTTCAATCTCCCCTTTTTTGGTGTTAGATGACAACACTAGGATTTGCAATAAAAACCACACTATATCACGTTCTTAACAAGGAAAGGGCTCCCCCTAAATGTGTGCATATAATTTGTTTGCCTTGGAATGCAAATACACACGTAAGAAGGGAAGCAATCCCAACAAGAAATGATCAATCATGATAGGTACAACAAATTCACACAAAATGAGACATATCCAACTAGGTTGAGATTTTGAGATGATCATACCTTGTGCCAAAATATGTAGACAATTATATCAATGCACAATATCAAGAAGTCTCAACCATAGATAAACCCGAATACCGAAATCCATAGTCTCATACAATAATTTAACCATCTCATACAATAGTGATAACCAAGTTCCACGAACATAAACCAAATAGAGTTCAACTAAAAATGATAGCAATGCAAATAAAAACATAAATGGATGCAATGCATGGATGCAAATCCCCGGATGATATCGCTCTCCCCTTTGGCATCAAGACACCAAAAAGGAGAAAGTAAAAGCCCATGAGATCACTCGTCTTCATACTCGTCCTCATCATCTTCACCATCATCATCCGCATTGTTGCCACCAAAAGCTTGACCGGAGCTTGATGCACCATGAGAGTCAATAGGGAGCAAGAGAGGAAGCATCGTCGCCAAACCAATAGGTGTACTTGGAATTGTAAGTATTCTCTGAGACCTCGGCTGAGCTTGAGCAAGAAGGCAAGGGAAACTCAAGTTTCTTCATAATCTCTCTTTGATTGCGGTTATAAGACTTTTGCTTGCGATATGCCTTGAAGTCCTTGGCTTGCTTGTCTGCAAAGAAGCAATTCATTTTCTTGAAAGCAGCCATGATGTCGTGCTTTTTCTTAGAGGCCTCAACATGAGCTTCTCCCTCATCACGAGCATCTCCCTCAACATGAGCTTGAGGAGCGACTGATCGAGCACGCTTCTCTTGAGTAGGGATGACGGCATCCGGGGGCGAGATGGCAAAGCATGCAGTGTAGGCGTAATCAAGGCATGTACATAGGCATTGAGCGAGGTCTGGGCCAACTTGAGTTCAAAGAGCTTTCGAAGGTACGGACCATAAATTGGAACCTTAGACTCAAGAACCACGGATTGCATCTCTTGCCACATGTAATCAAGAACATCTATTTTCTTCTTCCTCTCCTTGAGGGAGACAATGTGATGAAGAAGATTGACCATGTACATGCGAGCCATACCCTTTTCCCCAAACTTGACGGCAATAGTGTTCCGGAGGATGAAATAAATGAATTTCCAATAAGGAGTCATATAAGAGGTCTTGGGGATTTTTCCAATAGTGCCCGACTCGGGGAGATAGCAATGATGGATCCCGGGAGTCGCTTTCATGAGATTTTGCATGTGAATACGAACATAAGCCATGGGACAAAGAGGTAGCTCCTCTATGCCAAAGAGAGCATGAAAGGATCGTATGACACCTAGGGGGGTGAATAGGTGCTATTTCAATTTTAGTACTTTTTAAATTTAGGCTTGACACAAAAGGTAAATTCTCTAGATATGCAACTATGGTGAATTTACCTATATGACAAGCTAGCAACTAAGCAAGGTACACTAAGTAAAGCTGGTAAACAAGGATAGAAGTAACCGAAGTGAAAGCACGCGGAGACACGGATGTAATCCCGAGTTCCTAATTTTTAGGGGAGTACGTCTCGTTGGAGAGGTGTGAGCTACCACGAAGGTCAAAACTCAACCGCCACAAAGGCGGCGTCACCTTCTTCTCCGATGAACCGCACCACAAAGGTTTGGTTCACCTTCCACTATCGGAATCCTTCAAGGCGGAATCCGGAGCCCTTACAGCAACGATCTGGGGCACAACCCACAAGCGGATTGGGGGCTCCCGAACAGCTACAAATCTGTCACAAAGACAACAAGTGAGTACAACAAGAAGCTAAGTTTTCCTAATGGAAATCCTAGCCAAGGGGCCCTCAAGTAAATGAAGGGGAAATGAAGAACGACTCGGTGAAGATGTAGATCGGGCTCTTCTCCTTCAATCCTCCGAAGATCAACAAGTTTAGTTGGAGGGATTGGGAGATCTAGGTTGGTGAAGCTTTCAACTAATGGAGGAGAGAGAATCTGGAATGCTTGCTTTGGCTGGAGGTAGGTGGAGAGGTATAAATACCCCTCCAGAAAATATGTCCGTTGCAGTCTTCAGAGGGCCGGATATTTCCGGGCTAAGTGTCGGATATTTCCGGCCGGGCCGGATATTTCCGGGTCGACCACCAGATATCTCCGGGGTGGCCGGAAATCTCCGGCTAAATATCCGGCCAGCAGCTGGGGTACTCCAGTACCAGACCTTGCTAATGACTTAGCCGAAATCACGTGCCCTGGATATTTCCGGTCACCTCCCCAGAATTTCCGCCCCCGGAATTTCCGGCCTTCTCCGGAAATCTCCGGCCAAAACAGAATTGATGAAAACTTTCTCCCTTCTTATTTGATGAACCTGGAACAGACAAACTTGACAACATAGCAGCTTATTTAGGACTCTATTCATGTTATCTTTATTCACCAAAGGTAAGATGAAAGATATGCTCTTTCAATCTCCCCCTTTTTGGAGAATAATGACAACATGACTAAAGGGATTTGCAAAATATAAACGAGCTCCCCCTAAGTGTATACATTATTACGAATATGTTCTTGAATACAAAATGCACACGACCTTTTGGAAAAACTCCCCCTAGATTTTAGAAACCAAGCAAGTTCATGCCAAGATATAATCTTACAAGAAGGAAACTTGCCAAGCACAATAATACACATAATAGATAGTTCAATAAGGAGTTCTCATATGTCTTACCACACATGCAAATAGAGGTTTACCTAAACCAAACAAATAAAACAAGCTGGGAGCAACAAGCATAAGATACAAATAGAAGAAAAACGCAAGCTTGTACTCCCACCCATGCAAATCCCCGGAGACCTAATAGAGATACTTCTCCCCCTTTGGCATTACGCCAAAAAGGGAGAGAGACCGATGCTAGCGCCCCAAGTATCACGCGTCCGGGTCAATGGGATTGCCATTCTCGTCAAGATCAACATCATCCTCGACCTCATAGTTCCAGTTAACCGCTTCAACATTCCATTGCTCATAAGGAATCAACTTCTTAGGAGGCTTGGGAGCATTGGGAATCTTGAGATGTTCCATGATCTTCGACTGATTTGTCAGAATAGCATGCCTCTCTTCATAAGCGTCATAGTTTTCCTTGTGGAGTTCAGAGCCCATGCACAACATCTTCTCCATGGCGCAGACAACCCATGGACGGTTCTTCGGAGGACCAGCTTTCTTCACCTTGGAGTTACTAGGACCTCGAGACCGAGAATCATTCACAAGATCTCCATCAATGTCTTGCATGGTGGCTTGCTTTTGAATCACATGAGCAGATTTCTAGACCAAACGGACATAAGAGTGAGATTCACAATCAAGGGCAAAATCCACATCCTTCGCTTCTTCCTCACTTAGAGGATAGAGATGCTTGATGAGCTTCATAATATAAGGGGCATATGGAGGAACTTTCCTCTCCATGACAGCTTGATGCATCTCATGAAAAATGAAATCCATCACATCAATACGGCAAGAGTTAGGAGCGGGATCACCAAGCAGATAAGTCTCATGCGCGAAGGCCATAAGAGGGACAAGGCCTCCTCGAATATGATCGTTATTGCCGGCGCTAGGAGCAATGGTGTGACGAAACATGCGAAGCAGAATATCATACACCGGCAAGAGCCCTGAGATAGTACCAATAGAGCCTCCAGGAACATTGAGATCAGCCAAGATGTTCTTGTTGGGGGTAACACCGTCCACATGCATACGCTCACCTTGAGGGTTGAGGTTGCCCTCATAAGGATAGCCAAGAAGGTCCGCAAAGTCATGGAAAGTAGCATGAAGCTTGTGAGGCCCAGACATCCAAGTCATACCATGGTCTGGAGATGAATCAAACACAACTGTGGAGTAAAACTGATGAATCAAGGGAATGTTGTAGTTGCAAGAGGATTTCATCAAGTCTCTCAAACCCATAGCATCAACTACACTGACTGCCCCACCAAAATAGTCTGCCTTAGTTGCTAGCTTCTGAAAGTTGATAACCTTGTGAGGGCAAACTTTGTGCTTGTCAGACAGCTTGAGATAAAGCTCGCGGTGCAGCAGCTCCATATGAGAAGTCCAGAAACAGGTATCAATGTCTTCCTTTTGTGGAACCTCATAAGTGAACGTCGAACGCCAAGTGCGAAACTCGGACAAAGACAGATCGTCCAGAGACCGCTGTATAGACTTGTTCTTTTGGCGTCGACGCTTCTTTGCAATGGCATCTTGGCTGCTTTCTGACTCGGAATTTGCCACATCAACCTGAGGATGAGGACCTCGAGAGGCAAGAAGCTTTGTTCGACCCCGGCATGAGCTACCGCCTGCAGATAGAGAGATAGAGCAGTAGGAAGCACAGGGGTAAGCTCTCGTGTCCAAGGAACAAACAAGCGTAGCATGAGAAGATTCATAGTGGGAAAAAAAGTGAGCACGTCCGGAAATTCCGGTCCGCTGGCCGGAAATATCCGGCCCCGGAAATTCCGGGCCAAGGGCTGGAAATATCCGGTGCGAACTATAGCGGTCGGAATTTGCATCTTGCTCAATGAATTTCCAACAAAAATCAAATCGGTGCTAACACACAGTAGGGCAAGCCTAGATGATCATTTCTACCAAAAGAATCATGGTACAAATCTCTAGAATCACTAGGGAAAATGAAAATCACTTCGTCCTAGATTTGAAAATAGAGATGATTACCGGACTCCATGGAGAAAACGAGTTGGAAGAAGAGGATCCCCTAGACGTGGGGATGCAGATCCGGCACGGAACCGGAAGAATCCGAGGTCGGATGACCCAGGCGAGATCGTTGGCGTCGAGTGAGTTCCGGGCAGGAGAGAGAAGGAGGGAGACGCGGGGGTGGATGAACTGATCGAAGGAGCAGTTGACCCATCGCCTCCAGGAAAAAGGCCCAGAGCTACTTAAGCCGGAGATTTCCGGCCCAAAGGCCGGATATATCCGGTACCGAAAATTTCCGGAACTATCTCCGGGCAGCAACTCCAGTACTGAAGTTGTTTAGGTCCTTAGCCGCAAATAGCAACGAAAAAAAGGCACCGGAAATATCTGGGTTGGACCCGGAAATATCCGGTATACCGACGCCAAAAATCTTCAAAAGAAAAACTAAGGACACGAGTGAAAGAAAAGCATGGTTTTTGAGATAAGAAGGCTTAGGAAGAGATCAAGTGACTGGAAATGGTACTTCACACTCAAACATGTTTAAAAAAACAAATGGAAGCCATAAAAACCAACATTTGAGTGAGTTTTCCATAAAACAACGGATAGGCAATAAAATCTAAAGAAGCTCCAATAAGATCAACTCTTCGCAAAGAAGAGGGCGGTGGCCAAGGCCACCATGTATGAGTGTATGTGGTGTGACACCGCGAAGATATATCTTGGGTTCACCGCCACTACTCGTCATTTTAAGCTCACAATTTCAACAATGAAACTAGAGAGGCAAATGAGTTCTTAATGTCGGCATAATGGGGGGAGGGATAGTCCAATGTATTAGGCCGCACTCCCCCTATGTCCATGCCTACACCTAAACCAAATAGATAGTCAAAAATAGGTGTGTATGCAAGATGGTCAAGTCAAGCTCCTAGAATCCACGATATTTAGCTCATGCCTCAAGAAGGTGAATCTTGCTTCATCAAGTGGCTTCGTGAAAATGTCGGCAAGTTGATCTTTGGTTGGAATATAGCCAAGCTCAATATCACCACGAGCAATATGATCCCGAATAAAATGATGACGAATCTCAATATGCTTCGTTCTTGAGTGTTGCACCGGATTGTGGCCAATCTTGATAGCACTTTCATTGTCACACAAAAGAGGCACTTTGTCACAATTGACACCGTATTCCTTTAAAGTTTGCCTCATCCATAACAATTGAGTGCATGCACTAGCGGCCGCCACATACTCGGCTTCGGCGGAGGATAGAGATATGCAATTTTGCTTCTTAGAAGACCAACTCACCAAGGACCTACCAAGAAATTGGCATGCCCCGGAAGTTGATTTCCTATCATCCTTGCAACCGGCCCAATCCGAATCCGTGTACCCGGCAAGAGAGAAATTAGTGCCCTTTGGGTACCACAAACCAAACCTTGGGGTATCAACCAAATATCGAAGGATTCTATTGACCGCCACCATGTGGCTTTCTTTAGGAGCGGCTTGATACCTTGCACACACCCCTACACTCAACACAATATCGGGTCTAGATGCACAAAGATAAAGCAAAGAACCAATCATAGAGCGATAAAGTTTTTGATCAACATCGATACCGTCGGTTAAGTTCAAGATGGCATTTGGTGTCCATGGGAAACCGCTTCCCTTAGCATTGTGCATATTGAACCTCTTGAGCATGTCTTGGGTATATTTGGTTTGAGAGATGAAAGTCCCTTCATTCAATTGCTTGATCTCAAAACCGAGAAAGAACTTCAATTCGCCCATCATAGACATCTCGAACCTATCGGTCATAAGCTTTGAAAATTCATCATTGAAAGCTTTGTTAGATGAGCCAAATATAATATCATCAACATAAAGTTGGCATATGAAAAGCTCCCCTTTAACCCTCTTGGTAAAGAGGTGGGATCGATTTGCCCCAATTCAAATCCACGGTCTAGCAATAGCTCTCTTAGGTGCTCATACCAAGCACGAGGTGCTTGTTTGAGACCATAGAGCGCCTTATCAAGCTTGTAGACATGGTTAGGGAATTTAGGGTCCTCGAAACCCGGTGGTTGCTTAACATATACCAACTCCTTTAAAGGACCATTAAGAAAGCACTTTTCACATCCATTTGTTGCAATTTAAAGTTATGATGTGATGCATATGCAAGAAGGATACGGATGGACTCAAGGCGAGCCACGGGTGCATAAGTCTCTCCAAAATCAATGCCTTCAACTTGAGAGTACCCTTGTGCAACCAATCTTGCCTTGTTCCTCACAACCATTCCACTCATCTTGCTTGTTCTTGAATATCCACTTTGTGCCTATAACATTGCGGCAATCTTTTGGCTTCTCAACTAGATTCCACACTTTGTTGCGCTTGAAGTTATTGAGTTCATCATGCATAGCTTCTAACCAATCCGGATCTTCAAGAGCTTCAAACACTTTCTTTGGTTCCACCATGGAAATATGAGCTTGATGTTCACTAAAGCTTGCCAATTGCCTTCTTGTGGTAACACCTCTCTTGTGGTCACCAAGGATGTTTTCTAGATGGTGACTCTTTATTTTAAAGTCTTTTCAACTCTTGCTTTACGACGGGCTTCGATATCTCTATTGCATCTTGGAGGTATCTCTTGATCATCTTGATCATTTGAGTCCCCGTCTTGACCGGAATGTTGACCTTGATCATCTTGAAGCACATCTTCAACAATGGAAGGAGAGGGTTGATCTTGGTCATGACCTTGGCTAGCATCAACAATAGGAGAACTTGGTTCTTGCATAGCAACTTGGTCAACATGAGGAGGGTCTTGAACTTGTTCTTGGGGTGGTGCATCATTTGCTTCCATGATAGGCGCCGTTTCAACTTGTGATGAAGAGGCCTCCACTTGAATGGAGCTTGGACTTGCTTGAGGAGACTCGTAATGAATCTCAACGGGACGATGGAAACCAATGCCCATTCTTCTTATAGCATCTTGAGGCTCTTCATTATCTACATCACAAACATGAAATTGCGCCA
The DNA here is from genome assembly GCA_947311845.1 of Poa pratensis. Taxonomy (NCBI): domain Eukaryota; kingdom Viridiplantae; phylum Streptophyta; class Magnoliopsida; order Poales; family Poaceae; genus Poa; species Poa pratensis. The sequence continues at coordinate 14,236,106 of CAMZMU010000059.1, read as the reverse complement.
CTTGGGAGCCGTCATTCTCATCGAACCTCACATCACAAGATTCTATGACTTTCCCAACGGTTTTGTCATAGACTCTATAGGTGTGAGATTCGGCACCGTACCCAACAAAAACACCCTCTAAAGCTTTAGATTCAAATTTAGACAAACGAACACTTTTGTTCTTATAGAAACACTTACAACCAAATACTCGGTAGTAGGAGACATTGGGCTTGTTGCCGGTGAGCATCTCATAAGATGTAAACTTCTTGCCAACGAAAGAATAGCCGGTTTGATGAATGACACGCCGTGGAGATAGCTCGGCCCATAAGAGTGGAGACTTAAACTCCGCCAACATAGACCTTGCCATATCCATGAGAGTCCGGTTCTTCCTTTCGGCTACACCATTTTGTTGAGGGGTATATGCAGCGGAATATTGATGACGAATCCCCTCTTCACTAAGAAACTCATTTAAGGTGTAGTTCTTGAACTCGGAGCCATTATCACTCCTAATGACCAATATAGGGACATTGTGTTGGCGTTGAACTTCATTGGAAAAGTCGATGACGGCTTGTTGGGTCTCATCCTTCGTCTTGAAGAAATAAACCCAAGTAAATCTTGAATAGTCATCAACAATCACCAAACAATATTTCTTCCCACCAAGACTAGGTTGAGGCACGGCACCAAAGAGATCAACATGAAGAAGTTCCAATATCCTCTTTGATGAAATGATGGTCTTGCTTGGATGGGGAGAATCATGCATCTTTCCTTCAACACAAGCCCTACAAAGACGATCTCTAGAAAAAGAAACATTGTCTTTTAGTCCAAGAATGTGGCCACCCTTGTGAAGACTTTGCAAAGTTCTCATGTTGACATGGGACAAGCGGCGATGCCACAACCATCCCACGTCGGCCTTTCCGAATAGGCATATTGCTTGAGTGTTGGTAGACCCCGAAAAGTCCACCACGAACAACTCATTTTCAACATACCCAACGAACATGACCTTTAGAGTCTTGCTCCTCAAGAGTACCACCATATCAATAGTAAAATGGACATCAAAATTCATCTTATTAAGTGCACGAACGGACATAAGATTGTAACCGAGGGACTCGACAAGCATGACATTTACAAGGGTGATATCCTTTGCAACTACCACCTTGCCGAGACCCGTTACCTCCGCTTTTGATTTATCACCATAGGAGACGGATGCTTGATTTATATTTGGTCCCAACTCCGTCATGATCTCCTTGCTTCCGGTCATATGACTAGTGCATCCACTATCAACCACCCATTTAGACCCACCGGAAGCATAGTCCTACAAGAAATCATTGCTTGGTTTTAGGTACCCATTTCTCAATGGGTCCTCTTTTGTTAGCAACAAGGGTCTTAGGAACCCAAATAGATAAGCAATGTAACCATCATAAGGACCAACATATTTTGCATAAACATCCCATAATAATCAACATAAAGAATGTAGTTGGGATTGTTATGCCCCGCAAAGTCACTACGAGTGGTCTTGCCCCTAGTGGCATTACCACCCGCAATGGAAGTCTTGGCTTGTGCGGGCTTGGCATTGGTGTTGCTCTTCTTCTTCTTTGCCTTGGCCACATAACCAAGACCCTCCTTCCCTTTGTGTGGCTTTTGCTCAAAAATTTGAGCAACAACCTTTTCTTTACCTTTAGGAATAGAGGTCTTGGCACTAGTGGCCTTGGCAAGCTCAACCTTCAACCTAGCATTTTCCTCAATAACATTTGCATGATCACAAGAGGGAGTAGAGTGCTAGGTGAGTTAGATTTAGAAAGTTGAGTTTGAAGTTGCTCATGAGACTTGACTAGAAGAGAGTGGGTACTTTCCAAGGCCTTGTGAGCCTTGTTAAGTTTCTCACATCCTCAAGGAGTCTAGCATTAGCAACCACAAACTCGGCTTTCTCCTTTTTAATCACTTTATATTTAGCAAAGACATGGTCTCTATCCTTAATGATTTTAGCAATTATTTCATCATTTTTATCATCAAGAGACTCAATTCTTTCCTCAAGAAGTTCTATATTCACTCTCTTCTTGAAGAGAGGCATTCAAGGATGCAATGGTGAGAGAATCCTCTCTCTCAATTTTTCCCTTGTCATCAAGGATTTCTTCGGCCGCATCAAGTTGTCTCAAGAGAGACTCAACATATGCCTTAGTTTCACCTTGCAAGTTAGCCACAATAGTATCGGAAGCAACAAGTTCTTTCTTAATCACAAGACTAGTTTTATCATCTATTTCATGCATAGTCTTGGGAGTAGAAGATGATACCTCGGTGACGTGAGCCATGAGGCAACGAGCGGTGTTGATGGAGAGGTTCTCATTGGGGGATTCGAAGAGAGAAGGAGGTGGAGTTGATACAATGGCCAAAGCGGCCACCTCACGAGTGGGTTCTTCTTCTTCTTCGGAATCCTCGGAAGGATACTCTTCTTGAGTCATCAACACAATTCTTGGTGCTTTCTTGAAGAATGGCTTCCTCTTGACAAAAGGCTTCTTTTGTATCATGTTTGATTGGCCCTTGAGGACAAGCCTTCCACCGTTTTGCTCTCTATTCTCATATGGACAATCTTTGATGAAGTGATGCTTGTTATGACAATTGTAGCAAGTCTTTATCCTATTAGCAAACTCCTTCTTCCCGCTTGGATTGTTTGCATGATCAACTTGAGCCTTTGCCTTGGCCGGGTCACGCCAAAAGTCCTTGTTGCAAGAGCTATGTGACCATGGAGGGCTTGTTCAAGATCATCGGGAGGAAGGTTGTTCGGGCATGCTTCAACTTCATCATGTTCATCAAGGCACACAACCTTGGCCTTCAAAGCAAGAGAGGGACCTTGCTTCATTCCCATGGCCCTAGCACGGTTGTCTAGAGCATTCTTGGTGGCAACCTTGGAGGCTTGCATCTCTTGCATAACTTCATTGGATGTCATCTCAAGGTAGTTGAATTTTCCTTGAAGGGCCTTCAAGTCAACGGGCTCGAAGGGCATGAGTGCATTCACATACTTCCTCTTGATCCAAGCATCATCCACATAGGTTGCCCCAACATTGAAAAGGCTTGGGCAAGAATCTTGAGTCTTGCATACATCTCTTCATGAGTTTCACTATCAAGCATGTAGAAGCCTTCGGCTTCATTGTTCAAAGCATCAAATCTATTCCTCTTCATGCTTTCATTCCAAGAACACCTCAAGGCATCCCAAGCTTCTTTGGCGGTGGAGACATTTTGAATGTGATGAAGACCACTTTCTCCAACGGCAAGTTCAATCATGTGGAGAGCGGAAGCATTGAGTTGTTTCTCGGCCACCTCTCTTCTTGTCAAGTTGTTAGGATTCACGGCCTTGTATCCCTCTTGAATGATCCTCCAAAGCTCGATAGAGGAACTGTTGATATGAGATTTCATTAAGTGTTGCCAAGTAGCAAAAGCCAATGCATTAAGTTTAGGAGGTGGACCCAAAGGGTTTATGCGAGTATGATGGATAGGTGGGTCGGGAGAGTACACAAAGGGAACCCCATGGTACTCCGGCTTCCCACCTTCGGGAGTGGTAGTAGATGTGGAAGATTTCTTAGGGTCGGTTTCTTATCTTCAACCCCTTTCTTTTCCCTTTTCCCTCCTCGGTTTCACCGTCATGGAGGTAGCGGAGTCTCTAGTGGGGTGGTCTCCTTAGGAACCTTGCCACTTGCGAGTTGCTTGATCAAGTCACGCATCTCGGCAAATTTGGTATCCATGGACGATATTCAAAGATGTCTCCATCAATTTGAGATCGGCCATGGATGCCGTAGTGGCTTGGTCTCCGGGATCACCCTCACTTCGTGTCATACTTCTCTTAGGCGGTTAAGCCCAACAAGAGAGCCGAGGCTCTGATACCAATTGAAAGGATCGTATGACACCTAGAGGGGGGGTGAATAGGTGCTACTTCAATTTTAGTACTTTTTAAATTAGGCTTGACACAAAAGGTAAATTCTCTAGATATGCAACTATGGTGAATTTACCTATATGACAAGCTAGCAACTAACAAGGTACACTAAGTAAAGAGGTAAACAAGGATAGAAGTAACCGAAGTGAAAGCACGCGGAGACACGGATGTAATCCCGAGTTCCTCCTTTTTAGGGGAGTACGTCTCGTTGGAGAGGTGTGAGCTACCACGAAGGTCAAAACTCAACCGCCACAAAGGCGGCGTCACCTTCTTCTCCGATGAACCGCACCACAAAGGTTTGGTTCACCTTCCACTATCGGAATCCTTCAAGGCGGAATCCGGAGCCCTTACAACAACGATCCGGGGCACAACCCACAAGAGGATTGGGGGCTCCCGAACAGCTACAAATCTGTCACAAAGACAACAAGTGAGTACAACAAGAAGCTAGGTTTTCCAATGGAAATCCTAGCAAGGGGCCCTCAAGTAAATGAGGGGGAAATGAAGAACGGCTTGGTGAAGATGTAGATCGGGCTCTTCTCCTTCAATCCTCCGAAGATCAACAAGTTTGGTTGGAGGGATTGGGAGATCTAGGTTGGTGAAGCTTTCAACTAATGGAGGAGAGAGAATCTGGAATGCTTGCTTTGGCTGGAGGTAGGTGGAGGGGTATAAATACCCCTCCAGAAAATCTGTCCATTGCAGTCTTCAGAGGGCCGGATATTTCCGGGCTAAGTGCCGGATATTTCCGGGTCGACCACCGGATATTTCCGGGGTGGCCGGAAATCTCCGGCTAAATATCCGGCTAGCAGCTGGGGTACTCCAGTACTATACCTTGCTAATGACTTAGCCGAAATCACGTGCCCCGGATATTTCCGGTCACCTCCCCGGAATTTCCGCCCCCCGGAATTTCCGGCCTTCTCCGGAAATCTCCGGCCAAAACAGAATTGATGAAAACTTTCTCCCTTCTTATTTGATGAACCTGGAACAGACAAACTTGACAACATAGCAGCTTATTAGGACTCTATTCATGTTATCTTTATTCACCAAAAGTAAGATGAAAGATATGCTCTTTCAGAGCACCAAATTCAGCAAGAGAAGCTTCGCATTTGATACCGGCACTCATCCATGTCATAGTCCTCTGTCCTTCCCTGGAGAAATATACTGTGGCATAGAATTCTTGAAGAAACTCAGTAGCATAAGAGGTATTCACCGGCATGAGATTAGTAATACTATGAAAATCCATAACCTCCATCACCTCCGGCCATAATTCTCTTGCACTATCCACATTGAAGTAAAAAGTGGGAACATGAGAGTTCTTCAATGGACTAATTAGTTGTTCAAACACTTGATGATGCATCTTGCAATAGAACCGGCTATCACTCGTGCAAGTAGGCTTGCCAAAAGCATATGGATTGAAAATCAAGCGGTCATTCTAAAACTCATCACTAGGTATTTTGACCCAAGTTGAACGTACTGGTTCCTCCGGATTGACAAGGGGAGGACCTTTCTTCTTGGAGATTACCTTGAGTTTCTTGGCCTTGGGGTTGGTGGAGGAAGAGGAGTAAAAGGACCCCCAAAGATTATCCTTGCCATTGAACCTTGAGAGAGGGGAAACATCTAGGTCTTCAAGGCCATCATAAGCCGAATCATCATCCATCTTGCTCGAGATTCACCGAGAGAAATCCAATCTTGAGAGGCACCAATCAATGGAGGGGAACTCCCCCAAACTTCCACCAATGGAGAAATCACTTGGATGGGAAGGTGGATCTTGAAGGGGGCTTGCAGATCTGAGGGAGGAGGAGGAGTGGGGGGCGGCTCTAATGGCGGGGGTGGTGGAGGAGGAGCTCGGGAGGGGCATCCATGGAGAAGGAGGTCATGGGGGAGAGGAGGAAGAAGTGGGGGACGAGCGGTTCGATCCCCTCCCCCCGATCTAGTTGCCCCGAGAGGCCGGCCTGGGAGCCGGCCGGGCCGGCCTGGAGGCCGGGCTCCGACCCGAGACCGCCGGCCTGGGAGCCGGCCTGGAGGCCAGGCTTTGACCCGAGACCGCCGGCCTGGGCCGGGCACCCGCCCGATGGAGCCGGCCTGGGCCGGCTGGGGGGCCGGCCAGCCTGGCAACCTCCTCTTCTTCTTAAAAAATTCCTCGGCGAAACTTGCAGACTCCACTTCTGAAAAACCGACTTCAAGAGTGACATGGAGCAATATTGAGTGACACGGTGAGATGCAAACATGATGATTTCTTCACACTTCCAATGGAGATAAAACCAAGAAAAACCAAATAACAACATTGGAAGTGATTCGAAAGCAAGAAGAAACAACAAGTATGCAATAAAAACTCCAATAAGACCCAACTCTTCATAAAAAGAGGGCGGTGGCCTAGGCCACCATGTATGAGTGTGTGGTGTGACACCGCGAAGATGTATCTTGGGTTCATGGACACAACTCGTCATTTAAACTCACAATTCAACAAATGAACATAGAGAAGCAAAATGAGGTCTTGCTATCGGCATAATGGGGGGAGGGATAGTCCAATGGATTATGACCGCACTCCCCCTATGTCCATACTTACACCTAAACACAATAGATAGTCAAGACATAGGTGTGTATGCAAAATAGTCAAGCCAAGCTCCTTAAATCCACGATATTTAGCTCATTCCTTAAATAGGTGAACTTTGCTTCATCGAGAGGCTTCGTGAATATATCGGCAAGTTGATCTCTTGTGGTAACATGGCTTAGCTCAATATCACCTCGGGCAACATGATCTCGAATGAAATGATGACGAATCTCAATATGCTTGGTTCTTGAATGTTGCACTGGGTTGTGGGCAATCTCGATAGCACTTGTATTGTCACATAAAAGAGGCACTTTGTCACAATTGAAACCGTATTCCTTTAAAGTTTGCCTCATCCATAACAATTGGGTGCATGCACTTGCGGCCGCCACATACTCGGCTTCGGCGGTGCAGAGAGATATACAATTTTGCTTCTTGGAAGACCAACTCACCAAGGAACCACCAAGAAATTGGCAAGCCCAGAAGTTGACTTCCTATCATCATGATCACCGGCCCAATCCGAGTCCGTGTACCCACAAAGAGAGAAAACCTTGTCCTTAGGGTACCACAACCCAAACTTTGGGGTATGAATCAAATATCGAAGGATTCTTTTGACCGCCACCATGTGGCTTTCTTTAGGAGCGGCTTGGTACCTTGCACACACCCCTACACTCAACACAATATCGAGTCTAGATGCACAAAGATAGAGCAAAGAACCAATCATGGAACGGTATACCTTTTGATCGACATCTATACCCTTTGGGTTAAGTTGTAGATGAACCTTTGTGTCCATTGGGGTGCGCTTCTCCTTGACACCAACCATATCAAACTTCTTGAGCATGTCTTGGATATATTTAGTTTGAGAGATAAAAGTCTCTCCCTCAATTGCTTGATCTCAAAACCAAGGAAGAACTTCAACTCTCCCATCATGGAAATCTCAAACCTATCGGTCATAAGCTTTGAAAATTCATCATTGAAAGCTTTGTTAGTTGAGCCAAAGATAATATCATCCACATAGACTTGGCATATGAAAAGCTCCCCTTTTACTCTCTTGGTAAAGAGAGTGGGATCGATTTGCCCAACCTCAAATCCACAGTCTACTAGAAGCTCTCTAAGGTGCTCATACCATGCACGTGGAGCTTGTTTAAGTCCATAGAGCGCCTTATCGAGCTTGTAGACATGGTTAGGGAGTTTGAGATCCTCAAAACCCGGTGGTTGCTTAACATATACTAATTCTTTAAGTGGACCATTTAGAAAAGCACTTTTCACATCCATTTGTTGCAAGCTAAAATTATGATGAGATGCGTATGCAAGGAGGATACGGATGGACTCAAGGCGAGCCACGGGAGCATAGGTCTCTCCAAAATCAATGCCTTTAACTTAAGAGTACCCTTGAGCCACTAATCTTGCCTTGTTCCTCACCACCATGCCATGTTCATCTTGCTTGTTCTTGAATATCCACTTAGTGCCTATAACATTTTGGCACTCCTTTGGCTTCTCAACTAGCTTCCACACTTTGTTGCGCTTGAAGTTATTGAGCTTTCATGCATCGCATTCAACCAATTCGGATCTTCAATAGCTTCAAAGACTTTCTTTGGTTCCACAAAGGATATGTGCGCTTGATGTTCACTAAAGTTTGCACATTGTCTTCTAGTCACAACCTTGCTCTTCAAATCACCAATAATATTTTCCAACGCATGTTGTCTTATCTCCATGGTTCTTGCAACTCTAGCTTGACAACGGGCTTCGATATCCTCTTGATCATTTGTGTCCCCGTCTTGACCGGAATGATGACCTTGGTCTTCAATGTGCACACCTTCATCACTAGAAGGAGAGGTTGGACCTTGGTCTTGATCATGGCTAGCATCAATAATTGGAGAACTTGGTTCTTGCATAGCAACTTGATCAACTTGAGGAGGGTCTTGAACTTGTTCTTGGCTTGGTGTATCATTTGCTCCATCGGATGGTGTGGTTTCCACTTGTGATGATGAATGCTCCACATGGGTGGAGCTTGGTCCTTCTTGAGGCGCCTCATGGTGGATCTCGATTGGGCGAAAGAATCCCACGCCCATTCACCTTATTGCATCTAGAGGTTCCTCATCATCTACATCACAAACATGAAATTGCGCCACTTGGGAGCCGTCATTCTCATCGAACTCCACACTACAAGATTCTACAATGGTCCCGAAGGACTTGTCGTAGATTCTATAAGTGTGGGATTCGGCACCGTAACCAACAAAAGTACACTCTAAAGCCTTAGACTCAAATTTATACAAACGATAACCTTTGATCTTATAGAAACACTTACAACTGAACACCCGGTAGTAGGAAATATTGGGCTTGTTGCCGGTAAGCATTTCATATGGAGTGAGTTTCTTGCCCGTGCGGAAGTAGAGGCGATTTGATGGGTGACATGCCGTGGAGATGGCCTCGACCCACAAGAAAAGTGGGGTCTTGAACTCCGCCAACATAGACCTTGCCATATCCATAAGGGTCCGGTTCTTCCTCTCGGCTACACCATTTTGTTGAGGGGTATACGCAGTGGAATATTGATGACGAATTCCCTCTTCACTAACAAACTCATTTAGGGTGTAGTTCTTGAACTCGGAGCCATTGTCACTTCTAATGGCCAATATAGGGACATTGTATTGACGTTGAACTTCATTGGAGAAGTCGATGACGGCTTGTTGGGTCTCACTCTTCGACTTGAAGAAATGAACCCAAGTGAATCTTGAGTAGTCATCAACAATCACCAAACAATACTTATTCCCACCAAGACTCGGTTGAGGCACGACACCAAATAGATCAACATGAAGAAGTTCCAATATCCTTGTTAATGAGATGATGGTCTTGCTTGGGTGGGGAGAGTCATGCATCTTTCCTTCAACACAAGCCCTACAAAGACGATCTCTAGAAAAGGAAACATTCTCTTTTAGTCCAAGAATGTGGCTACCCTTGTGAAGACTTTGCAAAGTTCTCATATTGACATGGGACAAGCGGCGATGCCACAACCACCCCACGTCGGCCTTTTCGAAAAGGCACATTGCTTGAGTGTTGGTAGACTCCGAAAAGTCCACCACAAACAACTCATGTTCAACATACCCAACGAAAGCGACCTTTAGAGTCTTGCTCCACATGAGTACCACAATATCAAGATCAAAATGGACGGCAAAACCCATCTAGTTAAGTGCACGAACGGACATTAAATTGTAACCAAGGGACTCGACAAGCATGACATTCACAAGGGTGATATCCCTTGCTACTACCACCTTGCCGATGCCCGATACCTTAGCTTTAGACTTGTCTCCATATGTGACGGTTGAATGGTTATCATTTGGTCTCATCTCCGTCATAATCTACTTGCTTCCGGTCATATGACTTGTACATCCACTATCAATCACCCATTTCGATCGACCGGAAGCATAGTCCTACAAGAAATCATTGCTTGGTTTTAGGTACCCATCTTGCAATGGGTCCTCTTTTGTTAGCAACAAGGGTCTTAGGAACCCAAATAGAGTAAGCAATGAAACCATCATAAGGACCAACATATTTAGCATATACATCCCCATAATAATCAACATAAAGAATATAGTTGGGGTTAGCATGTCCCGCAAAGTCACTACGAGGAGTGTTGCCCCTTGTGGCATCACCACTCGCAATGGTAGTCTTCTTTGCTTGTGCGGGCTTGGCCTTCTTCTTGTTCTTATTTTTCTTCTTGGCAACATAACCAAGACCCTCTTTCCCAATGTGTGGCTTTTGCATTTGCAAAAGATCATCAAGAGGCTTGCTTTGGAAAATAGAGGTCTTGGCAAGTTCAACCTTCAACCTAGCATTTTTCTCAATGATATTTGCATGATCACAAGAAGAACTAGAGGAACTAGGAACATTAGTTTCAGATGATTGAAGTTGAAGTTGTTCAAAAGACTTGAAGAGAATAGAGTGTTCACTCTCCAAGGCCTTGTGAGCCTTGGTGACCTCCTCTAGTTCCTCGGTTAGTCTATCATGACCAACACCAAATTCAACCTTTTCATTCTTGAAAAGCTTATATTTTGTAATTGCATGGTCACGTTCTTTAATGATTTGAGAAAATATTGCATTTTGTGACTCATCAAGATTTTCAAGTTTCTCTTCAAGAGAAACCCGAAGCTCATGCTCTTCTTCAAGAGCCACGGTGAGAGCGGCAATATCATTAGCATACTCTATTTCAAGTCTCTCCTTCTCATCAAGCTCCTCTTGAATCCGCCCATAATCGCTCATAAGAGCTTCAAAGCGTTTCTTGGCTTCACCTTGCAAGTTAGTCATGAAACGATCCAAAGCAACATTTTCTTCCTTTACTCTAAGACTCAAAAGATCATCCATTTCATTTGTAGTCTTGGAGGGGGAAGGAGATGATACCTCGGTGGCCTTGGCCATGAGACACTTGGCGGATTGGATTGGGACATTCTCATTTGGAGATTCGAAGAGGGATGATGATGTTGATGAAGTAATGGCAATAGCGGCCACTTCACTTGTGGTTTCTTCTTCATTACTCTCACCCCCGGACATGTACTCCTCTATATTCACCAATACAATTCTTGATGGAGGCTTCTTGTTGGGAAGGTTCTTCTTGAAGAAAGGTTTCTTGCTAGGGGACGTTGAGGCATTCTTGAGAACAAGTCTTCCTCCATGATCTTCACGGTTCTCATAGGTGCACATGGCAACATGGTGATACATATCTTGGCAATTGAAGCAAGTCTTCATCTTTGGGTTGCCCTCCTTGTAACCACTAGATTTGAACTTTTGCTCCACTTGAGCTTTAGCTTTGGATGGGTTCTTCCAAAAGGTCCTTACCGCAAGAGCCACATAGTCCCTATGAGCAATCTTGAGTTCTTCGGGGTCCATGGAGGACACATCTTCACAATCTTGATCTTCATTGTTTTCAACCACCTTGGCCTTCAAAGCAAGTGACGCTCCTTGTTGCATTCCAATAGCTCGGGCACGAGAGTCTTGTGCAATCTTGGCTTGGACTTTGAAGGATTGCATCTCTTGCATGAATTCATTGGAGGTCAATTGTGGATAGTTGTGCCTTCCTTGGAGACTCTTCAAGTCGGCCGATTCAAAGGGCAAGAGAGCATTCACATACTTCCTCTTGATCCAATCATCATTCACATGGGTCCCACCAAGAGCTTTATACGCATTGTCAAGGGACTTGAGTCTTCGATACATTTGCTCATGGTCTTCTCATCTTCCATGAAGAAGCCTTCGGCCTTGTTGCTCATTTCCTCAAACCGGTTTCTCTTCATGCTTTCATTTCCAACGAACACCTCAACAAGACAAGCCCAAGCTTCTTTGGCGGTGGTGCAATGCTCGATGTGAGACATATCATCATCTCCCACGGCATCTCGGATCAAATCAAGGGCGGTGGCATTTAGTTGACAATCAACCACCTCTCTTCTTGTCTTGTTGGATTCATCCACAGCTTGATATCCTTGCTCAATGATCCTCCAAAGCTCGATAGATGCACTGTTCACATAAGATCTCATAGAAGATTGCCATTTAGTAAACAAAGATGCATTTAGCTTAGGTGGGTTTCCCCTTAGGTGAATAGGAGGATGAGGGATAGGTAGGTCGGGAAAGTATGGGAAAGGAACGTCACCATATACTCCCGAACCATTAGGTTGTTTAGTTGGGGTGTCAATTTTATCTTGTTCAACCCCCTTCTTCTTCCCACCAACCTCTTCATTCTTGGGTTTGTCAACCTCCGAAGAAAGAGAGGTGGGTGGATGATGACCCACAAGTATAGGGGATCGCAACAGTCTTCGAGGGAAGTAAAACCCAAATTTATTGATCCGACACAAGGGGAGCCAAAGAATATTTATAAGCCTTAACAGATGAATTGTCAGTTCAGCTGCACCTGGAAATAGACTTGCTCGACACAGTTTATCAGTAGCAACAATTTTATAGCAGTAGCAGTAGTGAAATAATAGCAGCAGTAAAATAAAAGCAACAGTAATAATTGAAGTAGACAGCAGGATTAAAATACTATAGGCATAGGGATGGATGAACGGGCGTTGCATGGATAAGATAATTCATATAATAGTCAAGCGTAGGGCATTTGCAGATAGATAATAATAAAGTATCTAGGTAATAATCAATCATAGGCATGTGTTCCGTATTTAGTCGTACGTGCTCGCAATGAGAAACTTGCACAACATCTTGTGTCCTACCAGCCCGTTTGCAGCGGGTCCTCAAGGGAAACTACTGGTAATTAAGGTGCTCCTTTTAATAAAGCACCGGAGCAAAGCATTAACACTCCGTGAACACATGTGATCCTCACATTACAGCCATCCCCTCCGGTTATCCCAATTGTTGTCACTTTGGGGCCTCGGGTTCCGGACAATTATATGTGTAAACAACTTGCAGATATGATCTAAAGCAATAATTATCCTCATGATACAATAACATGTTCAGATCTGAAATCATGGCACTCGGGCCCTAAGTGTCAAGCATTAAGCATAACAAGTTGCAACAATGACATAAAGTACTAACAACGGATACTAGGCACCATGCCCTAACAATCTGATATTTATTACATGAATGATCTCATCCAATCCCTACCATCCCCTTCAGCCTACAGCGGACTCACACATGGATGGGAGAATCATGGATGGTTGATGGAGAGGCGTCGGTGATGATGATGGCGATGATCTCCTCCAATTCCCCGTCCCGGCAGGGTGCCAGAACGGAGTTTCTGGTCCCCGAAATAGGGTTTTCGGTGGCGGCGGAGCTCTGGAGTATTTCTGGAAAAAGCGTCGATCCTCCTCGGATTTTTAGGTCAAGGGGATTAAGTAGTCGAAAGGGGGACGCGAGGTGGTGACCGAGGCGGCCACACCACCCCCCGGCGCGGCCCACCTCTGGCCGCGTGGGCCCATGGTGTGGGGCCCCTGTGGCCCGCCACCGTCTCGTCCTCTGGCTCCGTGTGTCTTCTGGAAAAATAGGAATTCCAGAATATTTTTCGGGAATTTTCCCGAAACTTGACTTTCTGCACAAAAACCAGACACTATGGTAATTCTGCTGAAAACAACGTTAGTCCGTGTTAGTTGCATTCAAAACACAAAAATTAGAGGTAAAACAACATCAAAAGTGTTCGGGAAAGTAGATACGTTTTAGACGTATCAGTGGAGGTGAGATATCCTTAGCTTCCATGAGTTTCAAGATCATCTGTTGCAACTTGTCAATTTTAGTTTCCATAGAGAACTTCAAGGTATTAAAGTCCTCCACGGAAACCGAAGTGGACTCGGAGGGAAGATCGGGAATCTCAACTCCATGCTCATTGATGGTCATACTTCTCTTAGGCGGTTAAGCCCGAATAAAGAGCTGAGGCTCTGATACCAATTGAAAGGATCGGTATGGCCACCTAGAAGGGAGGGTGAATAGGTGCTACTCAATTTTTAGCTCTTTTTTGAATTTAGGCTTGACACAAAGGTAAATTCTCTAGATATGCAACTACGGTGAATTTACCTATATGACAAGTTAACACTAGACTAGGCACGAAACAAGTAAGAGCTAGTGAGTAAGGAGTAACTGAACGGGAAGCAAGCGGAGACAAGGATGTATTCCCGAGTTCCTCCTTTTTAGGGGAGTACGTCTCGTTGGAGGGGTGTGAGTTTCAAACTCAAACGCCACAAATGGCCTCACCCTATTCTCCGATGAATCTTGCCCAAAAGCTCGGTTCACCTTCCACTATCGGAATCCTTCAAGGTGGAATCCGGAGCCCTTACAACAAACTTGAGGCTCAACCCACAAAAGGATTGGGGGCTCCCAAGCACCACAATACCTGCTACACAAAAGTAACAAGCAGGTAAGTACAACAAGATGCCTAGGTTCTCCTAGTGGAAACCCTAGGCTCGAATCCCTCAAGTGAATGAGGGAGAAATGAAGAACGTTTTGGTGAAGTAGTAGATCCGAGCCTTCTCCTTCAATCCTCCAAAGATCAACGAGTTTGGGTGGAGGGATTGGGAGATCTAGTGATTCTTGAGCTTGCAATAATGGTGTCTTCAATTCTGGGCGAGCTCCTTGTCCCAAGGTAGGTGGAGGAGCATTTATAGCTCCTCCTAAAAAGTAGTCGTTGAAGGGAAACTGGGAGGCCAGCCCCAGGCCGGCCTCACACACTGCTGCAGGAAACCCAGAGAAGCCGGCCTGGGGGCCGGCCACCCACCCGAGCCAGCCGGCCTGGAGCCCGGCCTGGCCGGCCTGGGGGCTGGCTTCCCAGGGTTTCACCACCACGGCGATTTCGGACGATTTCTTTCTTTTTGTATTCTTATAAATCTTAATATTTCCTGAAAGCACTTAACAACACATTAAAATATCACCGGTGTTGTTATCTAACACACAAAACTCAGAGGGATAAATAAATGTCCTTTCAGACACCCCAATGGGCTTTTGGGGTGCCAATGGAAATGCTCTAAGTTACTACAATGTTTGTCGAATTATATTCCTCTGGTTCTGTCACTTGGTAGGGTTACAAGAACTGTAGCTGTAACTAATAATCACCACAACTTTGTTTCTTAGCAGAGACGTTTAGGTTCGTCTATGATCTGTCATGTCTCATTCGTGATATTAGATTTGGCGAACGTGTTGGAATGGATGCAGGAGAGGCGTAATGCAAAACAAAACAAAACAAAACAAAACCACAATAATTTCATACGACTGCCGCAACACATCTCATGCAGTTTCAAGAAGGCACTCCGACCGGACATGTCAAAATTTTAGAATCAGAAAGGAAAACACCGCGATAAGCGTGATCTACAGAGTCACGGACAGAGCAAACAGCATAGTTGCTTCAGTTCAGTATACGATGTGCATTCATCGGTAGTACTATGTTTCAGGGTGTCTACTAGACTACTACCCTACAACAAATGTATTCAGCTTCCTCTGCAACTCCTAATGTCTACAGCATTGCACGATTCTAACCTCAACTATACCCTTTTGCCAAACATTTCTTTCCAGTGATCCACGGAATCTGTTGCCGGGAAGTAAAGCACCAACAAAAAACTTAGCAGTGAGGCTTATGAAGCATGCTCTTGACTTGAACTGATCTCATGCCCTTGCTGCATCTCAAGCAACTTCAGTGCCTCCTCATCATTCTCTTCCTTTGGCTCAACATTGGGTGCCTTGGGTTTTGTGGTTGATTGCTGGTACAGAACGCCACCAGACATGCATATCAACAGCCCGATTGTTCCCACAAGGGAGGCATGCTTGTCCCAGATAAGCAGATTAACCACAACAGTCAGTAGCTTGTTTACTATACCAAGGACCGTAAATCCAGTAGCTGAGATAGCCTGCCTGCACGAGAACCCGAAGAAGGATATTGATAACCCAAACAGGCACGACAGAGCAACCGGCAGAATAACGTCAAATGAGAGCCAGTTCGTCATTTTAGAGCTGTCGACCTTCATCTGATTGAACTCATCAGGAGCTCAATGGGGAACAACATCAAAGCCTCGAGATTGTTGTAAAGCACAAGGCCCCATGTATTCAGGCCAATGGTCATGACGACATGCTTGATGTACACGAAATCAATGGACATACTCACTAGGTACGCCACTGCCCAGCTATAAGCATTCAGAGTGAACTGGTTGTCTGTGAAAACATAGATCACACTTCCACCAAGTATGGTGGATAGTGAAAGCCATGTCTTCAATGATGGCCATGGTTGGTGAAGGTACAACGTCTCCCCGATGGCAACAAATATCGGTACGGCAGAGTGGAACACTATGAAAGTATCCACATTGGCATGCAGCAAGAGTTCACTGTTTGTGAAGATGGATATATAGAACATCACAGCAGCAGGTAAGAACTTCCACATGGTCCTCCAATTCAGGCCATCATGCTCAATGAGCTTTACTTGTCCGAATAGGAGAACTCCAGCAACACTTGTTAAGTACTGTAGAGCTGTCAAGGCCCCAGGGTATGGAAATTTCATGATTGCCCATTTGTTGATAATGGAGAGCAAAGATGCTGACAGGCAATAGCCAACAGCCACGCCATAGACCGACACTTGCTGGAGAAGAGTGCTCAATATGCTACTCCAGGCTCCAGTTTTCTGGAGAGCGCTCGAACCATCAGCGGAAGAGCCTTCTTTTGAGGGCTCCGAGAGATCAGACATCTGCAGCGCCAAAATAAAATTATCAAAGCTTTAAAGAAAGAAATGAACTATTATAATTCAGTGAGTCCTACTCATTTTATTGGAATGAGCAACAAGGAGCCTATAGTGACATATGACATAAAATAAACACCCAGCTTAAAATTCTAAACACATGATAATTTCTGAGCATTGAGAATCTGGTGAGAAAAATATGAACAGGAAAAGTAACTAACCTTTAGAAAGCACCCAGCAAAATAACAAAATAGTAGAGAGCATTACAACATTATTTTCGTACTAGTTCCTCTAGTAAAGACCAACTTTATGATGTTAAAAGATACAATTAAGCACTGTACAATTACATTACACTCAAGTATCTGCATCCTACATGGACAAAGGTCAGAGGGCATTAACATAGCATACAAGAGAAACCATAGGTAAGCAAAAAAAATACTACTAGTTAGAGAGTTTGATACTATCTGTAGTGATGCAGATTCTCTGAAGTTATGACTATGCAATAACACACAAAAATTCAGGGATTCCAATCCTGGCACCTAAACACATTCAGCGTGCTTAATTTACACAAACGAGATGCTGACAAATCTTGTAGAAGGCGATGCACCCCTAATGTTTCATGACTCCAAATGACGGTGCTCACTGAAGTAAATCAAAATGCATTCATAAAGATTAGGAGCAGAAGATCGACAGTGCCTCACTGTACCTAGGAGACCAATTGCTGCTGAAGTATCCTACTAAAAAATGTTTGCAAGCGGCATCCCACTTCGTCCCGCAAAACTCATCAGCTGCTAGTTATAAAGTACTCACCAATTACTTAAAATTAACACTACATTTGCACTGTGCTATTGTCCGCCAGCCCGCCCCGCTTGCATCCTATTTGGGACAGGCTTTCAACAGGTGACTATTTACTCCGCAGAGACACAGACCAGTCTACTCAACCGGAGAAAAACCATGCGAAAATAGACAAAATGCACTCCAATTCTCCAAATACGCCTGAAACCCTAGATCAAATCCGAAAAGGATTGAAAACGATACCTCGGCGGCTTTCTGCGGGCTGGGATTCGGAACTGGAGCAAAATCTCCGGGAAATCGTCGAGGGCTCGGGATCTTCGCCGGGGCGACCGGCACTAGGAAGCGGGATCGAGCAGCGCCGTTGCGACGGGGTTTGGGCTGCGACACGGCGGCATCGTTCCAAGCCGAGGAGGGTTCGAGGACACCGGAGCGAGGTGACACAACGCGAGAGAAAGAATCAGAGAGAGAGAGAGGTGGGCTGTTTCACTTGTCCCCTATTTTGGGCCAGGCCCAGTTTATCTATGCGACCCCATCGTGCCCGCCAGGCGCCAGCCAAAAAAGTAAAATGCCGACCTTCACAAAGATCCGTTAATGCAGCGCGAGTGTGCGTACTGAATCTTTTTTTAAGGATACGTAGACGTATCTTCTCTATCTCTATCTCTATCTTCTCTATCTCTTCTCTTCTCTACTATATTATATATGGTAAATTAACAGATGCTCCCTGATGCCCGGGCACCAAGATGGAATATGAAAAGTTTGGGGTATGTAGACAACCCGTATACCTCAGGTATGCACATGTTGGGTATATGCATACTCAAGGTATCTACATGATATATATACTTTGGGTATGTGTGTCCAACAGCGCGTGCACAAATCAGGTATATATATAAATAACTTAGGTATGTGTACAATATTAAGTATGTATACCCTGTTATGTGCATACCCAAAGTCATATGTACCTCCTACATACCCAAGGTATATGTATCGTCTACATACCCAAAACTTTTTGTATTCCATCCTAATGCCCATGCTCCATGGTGCCCCATCTGAGCTATATATATATCCAAAAGGTATGATTCGTTCCTTTGTCAAGCTTCTCATATTTTCGTCAACACGGTTTTTCCTGCACCGGTTTTTTCTCGGCTTCGGTTTTTCCCACCACATCAATGCCAAATCAAATCTCGATATGGTAATCGATCAATCAGCATTAAAACACCAATTCCCCGCATCAATCAAATCTCGGATTGTAGGGAGCGAAACCTACCAAAACTGTCCCTAATTATTAAATGCCACTAATTACTGGCTGAATTCCAATCAACGGAAGATTGCATGGAATGAACGTATGAAACCTACCAAAAAATTGTAATCATTGTGCGCTTTTCACCCTTCAAGATTTGCTAAAAAAGATTTGCCAAAATAACCCGCAGTCCAAAACGTCCCATCATAACCCGCAGTTCAAGATTTGGCAAAAGATTTGCCAAAATAACCCGCAGTCCAAAATAACCCGGCAGTTTCGTGAAATCGCACCACACAAAGTAGAAATTTAGGCCGTTGGATGGGGGCTAGGTGGACGGCTCAGATCTGCTTCGGTGGGGTGATCCGTGGGTAGTCTGACTCTTTCTTCTGATTGGTTGACTCTATTTTGCACACATGTGCATTTCTTTTTAAAGAGGTTATGGCATTTAAAGTTGCATAGTTTGTTTAAATGTGCCCATGTTGTGCACACATGTGCATCTCGGTTTGTTAAAAATTGATAAGAGGGGGAGGAGCTTATGGGGGAGCCCCTTCGTTAACGCTCGCGAATGGCTTCATTGGAATGAGAGGGAGAGAGAGGGTAGCCATAATTTGGGAGGGATTAGAGGAGAAAGCTAGGCCGGTGTGCTTATGAACGTGAACATGTGCATCTTATATATAGTAGAACAGCCGGTGGTGATCAATTCCAAAGTAGAGGGAGGGGAACAGTCGGTGGCCGGCGGTGTGTCCCGTGCAACGCCGTCGATGCAGCTTCCAAAGTTCAGTAATTGTGGCGATGCAAATTCTGGCGGCGACGATCAACTTCCAAAGCGTTGAAACCGCGCGGGAGCTGTACCATTTGAAGCCTTTAGTCCCGGTTCGTGTCACCAACCGGGACTAAAGGGGGGCACCAGGCCGCAGCGGGTCGCATACCCCTTTAGTCCCGGTTGGTGTCTCAAACCGGGACCAAAGTGCCTTAACGAACCGGGACAAAAGGGGTCGTACGCCACCGCCGGTTTCGGGGCGACGTGGCCGGACCTTTAGTCCCGGCCCACGGACGAAAGGGTTGTTTTCTACTAGTGCTACCATGTTTAATTACAGTGTTACTTTGATATAGTTCGTTCATGATTATGGAAGCCACCTGCAAAATACAAACTGTAATGTATATACTTGTATTATGGTCTATTTGAGCATCCCTTAACGAACTATGGTCTTGTTTCTGTTTTGTCGCCTTGGAGAATATAACATGGTCTTGTTTCTATGATGCAATACAGCAGCTAAGGACCTAGAGCACTTTTGGCGATGTCTGGCGATGATATGGATTAACATTGATTTTTCTGATCTTTGTAACTGCCTAGCTCAGGTATCTGAGTTCAGGACTAGTTCCTGGACTTGGAAAATATGGATTCCATATTGAAATGGTTTTGCCATTGGCAGAACCAACATTTTTAACACTAACAAGTGTTTTTCTGTGAGATTTTGGTTTCAGGTTCTCAGATCAAGATGATGTGCAGCAAGTGAAGAGATATACTAGATCATAGTAGTAGTGTAGGTTTCTCTATAGTGTTTTATACTCAGATTTTGAATTCCTTCACATGAATCTTATATGTGACTTATGTACTAGTGTTTGACATGAGTAGAGTTCACTGATTTGGGATTCTTGTTGAGATGTTCTTGTATATATGAATTTTTGGGATGAATTCATTGTAATTTTGGATCATGTACTTGTAGTTTCAATAGATAAAATTTATTGGTTTGAATTTTGTTGAGATACTTCATAATTATATGAAGTTGTATCTGATTTATATGTGGAATTGCATGAAATTCACTTATTTGAATTATTGTGTTGATGTGCCTTTGATTATATGCATTCTGGTATGTTTATATATTTGAGTTTGAATTCAAATTTGACTAAGTCAAATCTCCATTGAGAATTCAAATCTTGGTTTTGAATTTTAGACTTGAATATGAAATCTGCTTCAAATTCCAGTGACCATTGGTTATCTTGATAACCTTACTGGTTCAAACTTCATATATCCAATTTTTTTAAAATTTGACCCTAAATTTCTCGAGATATGAAATGCAAGTCCTAAATATACAATCAAGCCCTTCCTATAAACCCTAATACTGGGGTATTACATCCTTCCCCTCTTATTAAAAAGTGCTCCATAGACTCTTGATATGGATTAACAAACCGAGATGCACAGAAAGAGGTTGATATGACTCCTCGTTTAAGATGGGAAACTCCGATGGAGGACAAAAAAATTCCTAGAGCACTTTTGAGGAGGCGTCGGTGGGAGACTCTATGTAGAGCCTTTTCGAACAAACATTGAAATTGGGAGCCTCCTCAAAAGTGCTCTAGGTCCTTAGCTGAAAGTTCATCCATATCATCCATAGTAAAAGTTATACTAATTTTTATGTGTTTTTGATATAAGGAAAGTAAATCTATTGTTTAGTGCACACAAGAATAAAAGCCTTAGCGCTACGCTCCTCGGCAACGGTGCCAGAAAAGTATCTTGATAACCCCCAAGTGCAGGGGGTCACCGTAGTACCTCTCAATGTGGAAGTAGGGTATCGATCCGCAGGAGTAAGAAGGAAAAGCTATCTATTCTCTACAACTAAAGTGTCACAAGTTTTAGTTGATTATGCACTAAACAAGTTTAAGGAACAAGATGGTTGATTTAATGGCTTGATGTTTAATGCAACAAAAAAGAATGTAAAAGTGTCCCAATCCTCTTCAATGCAAGAGGACAAGATAAGGGTTTTCTCTTATAGGAACAATGGACGTGGGTTCACTTAATCCTCTCTCTCCATCTATGGTGATTATCATGTTATAGATAGTGAAGGTACACACAATTGTCATGTTTCAATGGTACTTTATGGTGGCTACATGTCCTACAACACATAGTTGAAAGAAGTACTCCTCTGTGCTGCTAGGTCACCCTTGCAATAAGGCCAGCATTTGGTTTTTGTCACACCACACATCATACTTCTCCCTTTTTATCCCTAGATAAAGGATGTTGGGCTGCATTGTGTCACTCAATACATATGCCGCTGTCACTTGGCCACCCATTACCTACATACATCATTTTTCTTAATGGAAGACATTCTAAACACTAGTGCAATGATTCATATGTTGTGTGGTATTAGCACATCTCTCTCGTCTACCCCCACTTGGTGGTGTCGATCACCTCATGACATAAATAAACAAGGCATTTTATATAGATCAAAACCATTACATGCATAATAGAATATTTCCAAAGTATGACAGACCATACAAGATCCAACACAGCGGTAAATGCATAACAAGTATTATCTCATACCACAATATCCACCATAGGAATTACATAGATAGATCCATACTCATGCAAGGCACATCATATGGATTTCAACAATAATCATACATAGAGAGATTAGATCAAGTTACCACTATGAACCCAAAGTCCAGGGGGTGGACTACTCCCCTCTCATCATGGAGAGTGATGAGGAGGCATTGGTGAAGGAGGAGAGGCGGCCGGAGGCGATTCCGGCAGCGGTTCCCCCTCCAATCTTCCTCCGGCGGCGGCCAGACTCTCTATTCTTGGTGTTTTCTATCTCCGCCTCCTCTCTGTCGAGGATGGCCGCCAAAGGGTATATATAGTTGTTAGGTCAAAATAAGTCGGTGCCCGAAAGATTGAGGCGAATCGGACGGCCGAGATGCAAAAGACACCAGAGGGCGTGCCCTACTTTGGCCTGTTGGACCCCGGGTGAGCTTCTTTGGCCTGTTGGACGCGTCTCGAAATTTGTGAACCGTGGCCTCTGACCTTGCCCTTTTTCGAGTCCCGTAGCTCCTGAAATCGCAAAAATACTAACAGAAGGTGTTTTCTGCCAAACAGAGTTATAACCAAAATAAAGGGGATCATTTGTAAATCCCCAAAAATCAATATAAAACATGGATATAACATTATATATGATGCAAATATGTAGGTAAACATGTCAACAAACTACGAAGTTCATGTAAGCATTTTACATGCATCACACGGTCTTCTCACCGGCCCCGAGGTATCACGGGTATTTCTCGGAGTTGATGCCCTACTAAGAGCGGTACACGGAGCACATCCATCCGCTAGGACTCCTCCCATTCATCCATATGGTCAACCGTTCGACACCGCACATGAAAGCTGCTGCTATCACCGCACTTGTCAACCGGTGGAGGCCGGAGACACACACTTTTCACCTCCTGACCGGTGAGATGACATGTCGATGATCCTTGCACTTCATGTTGTTGGGTCAAAGGAGGCTTGGTCAACTCCTCTTGGTTCATGGTGGAGGACTCCTAGCATCAAGCGGGGAGGCATGCCGGTTAATGTCCAAGTGCAAAGTTGCATCAACCTTCTTGGTGGGAAATAACTCAAGAGCCTTGTCTAGTGATTCGGCCACCACCTCCTTGTATGCACCCCAACGTTGCTCGGAGCTAATGCGCATTGTCTACCAACGGATATGCATTCCAAACCCCGCATTATGCATACCCTCCAACTCAACAACATCATTTGGGTCTATCAAATTCAAAACAATCATAACTTGTTCCAATACCTCGGCATAGGTAGGACTACGCTCGAACACCAAGTCAAGTTCATCCGGGTCCGGCTCAATATTGCCTCTCAAGAAGACGTCCGTGTCCACATGATGCACATGGACAATTCTTGCCATCCCTAAAATAAGTTTAACAACACAACGGTGGATGAATTCAATAAGTATCCTTGCCAAAATTAACACTAACACCATACTCACAAAACCAAACCCTTACCCTAACCTAACAAGAACCCTAACCCTAACCTAACAAGAACTCTAACCCGACAAATGGATGTGTGGGCCGTGCTAGAGAGGACGCGAGCGTGTAAGTCAGTCTTGCTGTGTGGCGCCGTGCTAGCTGGAGCCACACACATGGGTGCAGCGCCGGGCTAGCTGGAGCAGCAGCCTCTTGTGCGGCTCCAGCTTGACGGGAGGCGCATAAAAGGGTTACCGGTTGTGAATTTTTTTAGGGAAGGTTTATTATTTAAATTCGTTGCACAATTGGGTTATTTGTCTAAAGTGCCTGAAAGAGTCGCGGGCCCGCAGTGAGGAGAGTGGTGGTGAACTGGTGGCAGAGGAGATAGTACGTATGCATTTTTTTCTCATACAAAAAGGTGCATGTGCACTGATGTCACCTTCTATTGACCGGGTAAACAGAAGTACTGCTAGGTGATGCACTACTACACTGCAGTACCTTGTACTAATAATAAGAAGAGACGGTGCATAGTCCACTGTTCACACACACGCTCCACTGGTTTTACGTGCAACTTGCATTGGATCCCTGTCCGTGTTTATTTTGTTACTACTGGTGAGTGGTAAGCCATGGACGCACGCATTGTGTTGATGGCATTGGCATTGGCATTGGCATCGGCATGAGTCATGAGTGTACCGTGCTAGTTACTGCATATGGCATCTGGGTCGCGCTGCTAAGCTAGCCAGTCCTCTATTTAAACAGCAGAACGGGCAAGAGAGGAGACCAAACAAGCTCCCTCAAACCCCCCGACTTGGGTGATTCGTTTAGCTGCTCTCAGGCCTGCCCTGCCGCGGAATCTCAATGGCGGAGCAGCCCAAGAAGAAGATGCCGCTGCTCGCCGGAAGCAGCGGCGCACAAGCGCAGCCCACATCCTCCAAGAACGCCGAGAGCAGCGGCGCAGCCCACGACACGTATGTCGCATCTCTCTTGTGCAGTTTACGCCTGTTTGATTTGCCAATGCATTTGACTGTATATTTTTTGGGGGGTTTATTTAGTTTGATGGCTAACATGTCGAGGAATTCTACTTCCTCTGAGAAGAAAGATTATGACGAGAAAGATGACGAGGAGGAGGATTATGACGAGGCAGATGATCCTAACTTCCTTCACTGCGCGACGTGCCCCAGCCCCCGCAACACTCCCCCGTGCAGGGTACTTCTTTTTCCTACTTTTGGGAGTAACTAACTGAAACGGTCGCGAAATTTAGTTAAGAACGATTCACCCGCATATGGACTGACTGGTGATTAACCTGTGGACTGCAGTGCAAGAATGGTAGGCATGCCAAGGGCTGTGCTCTCAGCGCTGGCGGAGGCGACGAGCGCTGCAGCATGTGCGGCGGCCCCGTCGCCTGCACCCACGACATCGGTTTGGATCCTTCCGGCGAGCTCATCACCACAGGGAGGCTGCCGTGCCGCTCCTGCCTTCTCACCTACCTGGATACAGTGATAAAGGCGAAGGCCCGTCCTCTATTCTACTCCAGTTCTAGTTAGTGATTAGTTCTTCGCGAGAATCGCTCCACCTGGAGCTGATGCTTGATTGCCTGCCTGCCTGCAGTTTGTTCGGTCTGTCTGGGGAGGCCGACCCCTTCTCTGTTTAACTAGCTAGCTCTTGATGAAGCGTTATCCGAATCCTTAGGCTAAGCTGTTTGCCTTCAGCGTGTAATAATACCTTAATTAAAATAAGATCTTGTTGGCTTTATTGGGTTTGTTTAATGCCTTTTATCTGAAATAAAATTTACTACTAGGTGATTTGCGTTTCGTGGATCAGTGGAGTGACATCCAGCATAGCTGTGCATATCTAGTCAAAATGGTCGCTGTAGACTAGGTTACCAAACTGATCCCACCCGGACACTCTCCTACGTTGGAGTTAATATTCCAACGTTCGATTAGGGTTGCAGGCCGGTAAGTACAGCCTAGTTGTGTCTGGGATTCTGTTCCTGTGAGCTGAGCTCTCGTCAGGAGGGAGCGTCTGTCTCCTGACCTCTGTCCATGCATGTCTGTGGCGTGCTGGCATGAGCTTGCCACTGCCCACAGCAGAGCTCCAGGACGCGATGGTTCATCCAGCTTGCGTGCTCCCATGAGCTTTCCACAGCCCAGCTCCAGGGACGTCAGGAGGGACGATTGTTTTCGATGCAGCTTAAATCAACACTTCGGCCTGATGTTTCCCTCTCCCTTCACGTTAAGAAATAGTCGAGCTACCGTCGTGCATGGGAATTGAGCTTTAAGGCTTTGTAACACAGCTTATTTCTGATCAGGTCACCAAGGAAAATTCCATTAACCGAGCTGATTAGATAGGGAGTAGTACGGAAATGCTATACACCGCTCAATGCGACGCGGGTGGCTCCGCGCCGCACACCCCGCGCCGCATTGGGCCGGCCCATTTAGCCTCTTTTCCTTTTATCTCTTATTTTCCTTTTTCTTTTTCCTGTCTGTTTTCGTTTTTCTTTTTTGTTTCTTTTTTCTTTACTGTTTTACTTTTTCTGTTTTTGAAAAGTTTTGGATGTTGTAATTAGTTTATGGTTTCAAAAAATGTTCACGTCTTTATAAAAAATGTTCATAATTTTAAAAAAAAATGTTCACGCTTTTTAGAAAATAGTTCATGAATTTCGAATTTTGGTTCAAGAATTTAGAAATTTGGTTCATGATTTTGAAAGTTATTCATAAAATTCGAAAAAAATGTTCATATTTTTTTTCATGGTTTTAAAAATTGGTTCATGTTTTTTAAAACATGTTCACAAAATTAAAAAATGTTCACAATTTAAAAAATTTGGTTCATGATTTTTAAAATCTGTTCACGAAATTGAAATAATGTTCATGATTTTTCAATTTTACGTACAGTACAGGAACATAACGATAGAAACGTAGTGAGTTTTCACTTTTGAAAAAAAAATAGCGACAGTAACGTAGCTTCACAGCTACAGGCCTATAGCCCAATCGTTTTTCAATGCCGAAGCCTTCCACGTTGTTGGGTTGGCCCGTCCGGAGTTTCCTTCAGGCGGCGCGACGCCCACGCGCCGCAATGGGCGGTGTATTGCACCACCGGAAGTAGTAACATAACACGCACTACTAACAAGCAATAGCAGGCTGAAAGCGGCAACACAGACAAGGACCAAAAGCCCATCACGCAGGGTTGGCTGTTGAGAAAAATACAAAAAACCAGCACAATTTGGGCTAGGGTTTCAAAAACCACCACAATACGTTTTGTGACAAAAAAAACCAGTTTTGAGTAATAGTGTGACAACAAACCACCGGTCTAGAATAATAGTCGTCGTAAGTGTTTTGACCGCGATTATGACAGGTGGTCTGCAGGAGAAGGGACTGGTCTGGGAGGTTTGCGGCGTCACGGAGTCCTTCCGGGAGGCTCGCCGGGGCTCGGAGTTGTCGTTGAAATCTGTCGGAATCGTTGAAGATGGAGGCCCGCCGGTGGAGTTTTGTCGAGGACATCACTCTTGTGGTTTCCGAGCTCGCGATAGAGGGATGAGACTTGGCTCCCAGGTGCTCCTAGGGTAGTTTGATTGCGACGGCAGATCTTCTTCCGATGGCAATTCCTCGCCGGAGCAATGGTGGCGGCGGTCGGAAAATTAGAAATCGAGGCCACGGGCGATGCCGGTGGGTAGAGCTGTGCAGAAGTGAAATATGGGTTGAAGGGAAAGGCCCTAGGTGACTTTTATATCAAGAGATGGGCATGTACTCTGCGCCATGATGCTCGGCGACGGCGTTCGGGAAACTCGCCCTCTTTGTGGGCCATGGCAAACCAGTGGGATTTCGGTGGCGTGGTGTAGTGGACACGTCCATGGATTCCCCGTCTCCGTCGCCGACGTCATGCCGGACATCGGCCACTTAGCATATGTCACCCCCGTTCATACTGACATGCTACGTCAGCCTGAAACCAGGGCCCGCCTGTCATAATCGCTGTTTGCTCCCTTAAGATGAAAGGTTAGTGCTTTTTGTCACATTGTTACTCTATACTGGTGGCTTTAGTCATAAAAATGTTTAATTGTGGTGGTTTTTTGAAACTCTAGCCCCAATTGTGGTGGGTTTTGTGTAATTTTCTCTTGGCTGTTTGATTTCCGATAATTGAAAAACTCTGTAGGATTGTTGGGTCATGACTCATAAGCTCCATTGACTATGAAGACAAACATCATTTCGTGCAAATTCAAAGCCACTTTATCTCTAGACTCCTCGGAGCATGAATAAGAAAATACTTGAATAATGTATCGGAAGGGAGCACAGATTTAGAAGGATTCTGTTTGATTTGCCATAATAGAAAAACTCTTGAATCCTAAGCACAGTCAATTCAAAGTTAAACTACGAACATTCGTAATTAGGATGTTGAATGACATGGATACTTTTTTTGTATCATTCATGCATATGAGTTTTATAAAACAATCCTTAAGTGGACTGTGTGGAATATCTTGGTTTTATCTTTACTGAAATTTCAAGGGAAAATTGATATTTGTGGTTTGGTGGTCGCACAGCCACTCAGCCAGCAAATCTAAAGTAGGTGATGAGTAGACGAGGAGGTGGAGGGAAATAGCCGCAAGCGAGGAGGGTAGTGGTGCACTGGTGGCAGAGGAGGTACTAGTACGTATGCATGTGCACTGGTACACGGATGTTACCTTCTTCAAAAAAAAAATTTCAAGACACGGATGTTACCTTCTATTGACCGGGTAAACAGAAGTACTCATGCATACTGCAGTACCTTGTCCTAGTAAAAAGAGACGCCGCAGAGTCTAGTGTTCACGCACACGCTCCATTGGTTCTGCACGCTGGTGAGTGGTGAGCCATTGCACGCACGCTTTGTGGGCAATTTATACAAAAATAACCCTTTTGTGTAACAAATTTAAACAATAAACATTTCTCGAAACTATTTCACAGTCGGTAACTCTTTTCTGCAACTCCCGCCGGACTGAAGCTGCACAATAGGCTGCAGCTCCAAGCCAAGCGGCGCCGCACAGATTGCCACGTTGGCACGGGGACCCAGTCCCGTAAGTGTGGCGCCAGATCAGCTGGAGCTGAACGTATGGCTGTGGCGCCAAGCTAGGTGGCGCCGCACATGAGAGTTACCTTACCCTCCGGAGGCCTCCTTTGCCCGACACACACAGCCTTTTGCCTCCATTTCGCCAAGTTAGAACAGTCCGGCTCCCCTCTCCCCTCCTCTCATTCCCCCAACCTAAATTTCTCAAATCTGAAGGTTTACTCCGTGGATTTCGGCCTCCCCAAGTTCCTAGAGGTACTCTCCCTCATTCCCTTGTTTTTTAACCCATTAAAATGTTGTATTTTGGTGGTACATGTCCAAATCTTGGTAACCCTAGAAATTCGAATTCACCCTAAATCCATGATTTACTCTTGTTTATTTGGCCAATGGTGGCTTCTATGATGTATATGAAGCATTTTTCTTAAGATTGGTATGTTTTTGTAAGGTTAGGGTTAGGGTCAAGGTTAGGGTTTTTGTTGCATGTGCAGGTAAGGGTTTGGTTTTGTGAGTATGATGTTAGTGGTAATTTTGGCAAGGATACTTATTGAATTAATCTACCGTTGTGTTGTTACGCTTATTTTAGGGATGTCGAGAATTGTTCATGTTCATCATGTGGACAAGGACGCATTCTTGAAAGGCAATATTGAGTCGGACCCGGATGAGCTTGACTTGGTTTTCGAGCGTAGTCCTACCTATGCCGAGGTCTTGGAACAAGTTCGGGTAGATTTGAATTGGATGGATCCAAGTGATGTTGTTGAGTTGGAGGGTAGGCATAATGTGGGTTTCGGATTGCACATCCGTTGGAAGACAATGCGTATCAACTCCGAGCAACGATGGGGTGCATACAAGGAGGTGGTGGCCGAATCACTAGACAAGGCTCTTGAGTTATTTGCCACCAAGAAGGTTGATGCAACTTTGCAGTTGGACTTGAACCGGCATGCCTCCCCACTTGATGCTAGGAGTCCTCCACCTATGGACCTAGAGGAATTGACTGAGCCTCCTTTGACCCAACAACATGAAGTGATGCAAACATTGAGCCCCATTGCAAATAACCAACAACATGATGAGAACGATCAGGATGTGGACGATGAGAATGAGGTTGAGGTTGAGCTTCATGACAACAATGTTTGAGATTTGGAACAATATCATACACAAGAGACCATGGATCATGACATCCCGTTTTCTTGAATGTATGCATCGGAGTCGGATGACGATGGTCCCGATGAAGAAGTTGATGAGGAGGGGTTCACGAAGGATGAGGCTAAAGTGCACGAGAAGGTATTGGGTAGGGATCCTCGGATACCATTGTTTCGTGATCTTAGTCTAGCGGATGAAGCCACCGTCGACGGCGGCATGGGTGTAAGACTTGGACCAAGGCCAACTTCCCTACCGGGATGATAAGCACGAGAATAATGGGATTGAGAAAGGATTGAGGTTCGAAACCTTGTTGGTATTGAAGCAATGGATCAAGGACTACTCAGTTAGGTATCATCGTCCATTCACGGTGGTTCACTCGGACGTGAAGAAGCGTTACACGGTTAAATATGAGGATGATGGATGTCCTTGGATTGTGCGTGCAAGACAATGGAAGGGAGGGCCCGATTGGCGCATCTCAAGCTGTGTGTCAACTCACATGTGCCATGGAAAGAGGGTGGACGGCAAAGATGTGAAGCACGAGCACGGACAACTCACCTCAGAGTTCCTAGCCTTTAGGCTTTCGAACCAAATTAAGTCACTTCCAACAATGTCGATCAAGATGGTAATGGAGCTTGTGCAAGCTCTCTTTAACTATGAAGTGAAGTACGGGAAGGCATGGAAGGCGAAGCAAGCCGCATCAGGATGTTGTACGGTGATTGGGAAGAATCATACAACCGAATCCCTAGGTTGTTGTTAGTAATGGCTTATGCTAACCCGGGCATGGTTCAAACTAAATATTGCTATGTGAGCATCTCTATGTGAGCAAAGTGAGCATCTCTATGTGAACAAAATTTCAAACTAATAAACTTTGTTATACACATATTCTTGATTCCTGGCAATGATTACTATGTCAATCCTAAAGCTAAAGATCTAACAAACATGCCATTGTTACATCACAATTTCCAAATCCAATAGGATTTAGGGTTTGACCGAAATTTGCAAAAAATGGACAAATGTCACAAAAATTTCGGGTAAAATTGAGGGAAAAGGGGGAGAGTACCTGTCTGATGGGTTGTGGAAGAAATCCCTTCGCCAATAGGTGGATATTAGAGAGGGGGAGAGACAAAATCGGGGAGGGCGCCTCCATGTTCTTTCTAGGCCGGGTTGGGGAAGAGAGGGTGAAGGGGGTGGAGCAGGGGGTTGGACTGGTGGCGGTGGTGGGAGATGGAGGGGAGGACGACGGCAGGTGGTTGGGGATGGTGGCGGTGGAGGGGCGGCGGCGGCGGGGAACCCTAGTCGAGTCGGGGCGGTGGCGGTCTGAGACGATGGGGAATGGGGGAGGAGCGTGCGTGGGCGGGTCGGGTCGGCCGGATTGGCACTTGCGTGCACGGGTGCGGCGCCCGGCGCTGCAACCCAGGGTGTGGCTCCAGACAAGGTGGCGCCACATATGCGGCCTGGGACCCGCCCTGCCAGCGTGGCAGCTGTGCGGCGCCGGATTGGCTGGCGCCACAGCCATACGTGCAGCTCCAACCCGGCGAGAGTCGCAGAAAAGGGTTACCGGCTGTGAAAGAGTTTCGGAAAGAGGTTATTATTTAAATTTGTTGCACAAAAGGGTTATTTTTGTCTAAATTGCCCGCTTTGTGTTGATGGGGCCTTCGGGCAAACTTCGACCCAGGAGGCTGCCGTGTGGCTCCTGCCTTTTGACGTCTACGGGTGTGTTCGGTTGGAAAATGGAATGTAACGGAGTGGTTCCAGAAAAGGGAATACTCCTGCTAGATGCGGAATGAACTCATTCCACCGAACGTGCACTTTCCACTCACGATTTGGTGCATGCTCCACTCGCGATTTGCTACCGCTAATCTCTCGCTCACCTCGTGCTAACCCACCGAATCGGGAGATTAAGCGACGGCGGGCTGGCCGGTAGTTTTGCAGGCGGCGGTGGTACGCAAGCAGCAGGCGCCCGCGGGGGGAGCCCGTGCGGTCGGGGCGGAGCAGCAGGCGGCAACGGGAAGTAGGCCCGCGCGGACGGACGCCAGCAAGGAGCCCGCGCTTCGGTGGCAGGAAGCATGCGCGCGGCGGCGTGCTAGAAGCTCGTGTGGCGGCGGCGGGGAGCACGAGCGTCGGCGGCGGGTAGGCAAGCAGCAGCGCGCCCACGGTGGGGAGCCCGTGCGGCCGGGGCAGGGAGCACGCGCGCGACTGCGGGGAGCAGCAGCGGGAAGCAGGCGCGCCGACAGAGGGGAGCACGAGCGTTGGCGGCGTTGAGCACGAGCGTCGGTGGCGGTGAGCAAGCGGGTCGGCGGCAGGTAGCTCGTGCGGCGACGGGGAGGATGCGCTGATTTGCAACTGCTAATTTCGATTTGGAGACAGAAAAGAATGATTTGCCACCGCTTAATTACGATTTTGAGACAAAAGATTAGGTTTATGCTTAAATCAATGGAGTATTCTGCTCTTCGATTCCCCCAACCGAACGCAGAATAGAACCATTCCGTTCCATTTTTAGGTCCAAACCAAACGCATGAACGATACCATTCCATTCCTCCGGAACGGAACCATGACATTCCATTCCACTTCGTTCCTGAACCGAACACATCTTGCATATAAAACGATGAAGGGAATATGATTCAACACGGCCTCAAGTTAGTTGGGATCCCCAAGTTAGTTATCTACCACCGGTATCGTTTTTCAGAAGTTAGCTAGCATTGTCAGGCTCGCGTGTTCTTGTCTGTACTGAACTTTGGATGATTTATCTTTGTTTGTGTATCAGTGGGACAGTGGAGCCATCTAGCTTATGGTTACTGCTGGCCTGCTCTATTCTAGTTAGTCAACTTGGATGTTTTAGTTCTTTGCGAGCAGTTGTTGGGTCTATTTGGGGAGGCCAACCCCCTTCTCTGTTATATTTTCATGCTATGGCATCCTCCGAATCCTTAGGCTAAGCTGTTTGCCTTCAGCGTATAATAGTACCTTAACAAAGACCTTGTTGGCTTTATTAATTTGCTTTTTCTGGATCAGTGGAGTAACTTTCAGCACGACTATGCATGTCTGAATGAATATCCAGCGTGATTGCATCACCAAAGTGGTCAAGGTAGCCTGTAGAGTAGATTACGAAACAAAGCTCCAACCCGGAGAAACATCACCAAAGTACGCTCTCACCGCTAGCTGATGATCCGCGTTGCCGTGTTGGAGTTAACTAGGCAAGATGGCGCGTCGACACGCTGCGCCCGTGTATTAAAATTCATATTTGAAAATGTACGCATTTAAAAAATTGTTCAGATTTTAAAAATGTTGGAATTCAATTTTTTTTTGGTAAAATTCAAAAAAAGTTTACATTTATTAGTTGTTTAGATTTCTAAAAATTGGTAAAATTGGGAAGTTCTTTATGTTTGAATTTTTTTCACGTTTGCAAAATGCTTAGATTTGACAAGAATTTGTAAATTTGTAATATGCATCAGTTAGCATTTTTTTGAAATGTGTTTAAATATCTTAAAACATTAGCTTGCCGCACTCTTCGCGAAAACTCATCTGATAAAGATCAATTTTGTGTACAGTTGGAAAATATGGAAAACAAATTCCATTTTAAATTTATCTTAGCGGAATAAGTATCGTTGAACAATTGTTGTTAGGAAATCGTTGTAAAATCATCCTCCTAAGTTTTAATTTTACATGGATAGGGAGCAATAGTTCTTTATGCTAAAGTAGCAATAAAATTTGTGTGGGATATAAAAAAAAGGGAAAAAACAACAAAACATGAAATACAATTTAGGGAATATTTAAATTATGCATATTAACTTATTCGAATTGATATAATATGTTTGAGTTTTGTTTTAAATATTTAATTTAACTCAATAATCAGAGGAAATACATTACATGAATATCTATTTAATTTAATTACAATTCAATTCATAATTAGAGGAAATGAATTTGCAGTTTCCTCCAAATATTCGTTTAATCAGTGTAAAAAAAAACTATATAATTAGAGAGTTTTAAGTTTTATTGCCTCCAAATATGTTAGCCTAATTTAAATGATCAAATTTGGTTCTATTTTGTCATAATTTTCTTATTTAGAACCATAATCAGAGGAAATATATCATGGTTGTTTCCAAATATTAGTCATTTTGGATATTTATTAGATTTATCTGAATAATTGGAGAGATTTCAGCTAAATTGTTTCTAATTGTTGAACAATTTGGGAAGATTTTTTAAGTTTGTATTTTTCCTTAAAAATTTAATTTAACTCCATAATCAGATGAAACATATTATATGAGGATTTATTAAATTCAATCCATAATTTGAGGAAATGAATTTGGATTTTCTCCAAATATTAACCGAATTAAAATCTTCAATTTTTTTGCATTATGTCATAAGTAGCTAGCATCTTTTTTTGTGTTCATTTTGATATATTTTCCACATTTTTTTGATGGATAGAACTTTTTGCATTATGTCATAAGTAGCTACAGTAGCCGGCGGCCTGAGAGGCCGCGGAGATGTCACGCCTTTATATATAAATAAGGTTATTATATTATATTCAAGGCAAAAGTTCGAATAGGTTTGCAGGCCGGTACGTACAAGCTAGCTGCGTCTGCGATTCTTGCTCTCGTCAGGAGGTATCTGTCTCGTGTTTGTTGCTGCCATGAGCTTTCCACAGCCCAGATCCAGCCTCCAGGGATGCGATGGGTCATCATTTCATTAAGCTTGCGTGCTTCCTTGAGCCAGCCAGCTCCAGGGTTGTGATAGGTGATCCAGCTTGCTTCAAAAGGAGATTTGTGATTGAGGCGATATCTACCTCTATTGAATGAAGGAATGCTGGTGCTTGTTTTTCTTTTCTTTTTTGCTTCTGTGTAGTTTGAATTAACTTTTGAGCAAAATGGTTTCCTCCCCCCTTCCATGGGTGTGATGGGTCATCAGCGTGCTTTAAATTTCATTTACGATATCTGTCTCATATGAATGCTGGTGCTTGGTTCAGTTAGAATCAGCTGCTCTTTTTCTCCCCCTCAATTCCTCGAACTTCTCAAGTCACTCAATTTATATTACATTGATACTATGATGGTACAACTTAGACTAGTCAACCTAATAGATGATGGTAGGAAGGAAATGAAACCGGTAACAAGTAATTCATGCATTCGTGGGTCATCCTCCTTCCCAAAAACACACAAAAGCACACACTATACCACATACATTATTTGGTGGCATTTGGTAGAGGCAGTATTCTCAAATTGCCTCGTTTACACACAACGGTAGGCAATTTAAGAAGAATGCCTCGTAATAATCGGGTTATGAAGGCACTTCTTAACAGAATGCCTCAGAAGAATCGGGTTATGAAGGCACTTTTTAACAGAATGCCTTAGAATAATCGGGTTATGAAGACACTTTTGAACAGAATGCCTTAGAATAATCGGGTTATGAAGGCACTTTTGAACAGAATGCCTCAAAAGAATCGGGTTATGAAGGCACTTTAAAGAGAATGCCTCAAAAGTGTTGAGCATCAAAGGCAATTTCAAGAAAATGCCCCAAAAGAATTAAACATCGAAAGCATTACTTAAGGGGGGAATATGTAATATGCCAATGAACATACAGAGGCAATTTGGAGAAAATGCCTTCAAAAGTCTCATTTATGCAAATCAAAACCAGTTTCATAAGTCTTTAAAAGTCTCATTGATACAAAGTATCATTTAAGGGGGCAATTTGTAATATGCCAATGCACACCTGGGCATGGGCAGAACGGTCCGACAAAAAAAAACCCCTAGATCGGACCTAGGCTTCACAAAATGGCCATTCATGAAGACGAATTAGCCCGTGGCCCTACAATTTATTTTATGCTTGGGCCAGGCTTGGGCCGTAGAATTAGGCCCTACGATCGGGTTGGGCCAGCCCAAGCCCGACCTGACTTGAGAAATGTTGCGTCTATGTTTGGTCCACCTTGCGGCGTGGGGAAATTCACAGTGCCCGGTGCCGCGTACCCTGTCTCCCCAATGGGCCAACCATTTATATCTTTAGCGCTTGCTATTTTTCCATCTCGGGCAGGTTTCGTCTGGTTTTTCTGGGTGTAGTTTCCGGGTTTTTTGTGTCCCTTATTTATATGTTTTCTTTCTCTAGTTTTTTTTAAATTGTTCAGTTTTTTGGAAATAATTGTCAGATTTGAAACTGGGCGGATTTGAAAATGTTTAGATTTCAATTGGTTTAATTTTAAATTTTGTTCTGATTTTTTTTAAAATTTGAAATTTGTTCAGATTTCGAATTTGTTCAAATTCTATTTTGTTAGATTTCGAATTTGTTCAAATTTAAATTTGTTCATATTTCAAATTTCAAATTTGTTTAGATTTCAGATTTATTCAGTTTTCCAAATATTTGTTTAAATCCTGAAATAGAAACAGCAGAAAAAACAAAAACGAAAAATGAAAAATTGAAGGAAAACGCTTTACTTCTACGGGTGTAGCTACAGCCGGTTCGTTCCGCGGCGACGAATCAACCTTCTTCTGTTTTTCTTGACCACGCATGGACGACCCTAGCTACACACCGCACGGACCTTCTCCCAGGACCCATCTCGCCGGACCTGCTCCTCCGATCGCGGGCTGCGCTGCCGCCGCACCTCCGCTCGCTGGCCGCGCTGCCGCCTCAAGGTAGGTCGCCATGGACAACGAGCTTCCGACACGCCGCCGTGCCTAGGGAAGATGACGACTCCGGTGGATTTCGTCGTGTTTGTCCGATCTGGCTCCAACTGTTCTCTAGCGCCGCGGATTTGTTGCCGGCGAGTTTTAATCGGCGATGGTCTTGTCTCCATGAACGATGATGAGTGTCAGTTTTGTGGAGTTTTGTCGATGTTACATAAGGTGTTGCGGTTTGCTACATACGTGTATCGTTTTTGTTGTCTAAGTTTGCCCAAAGTGCTATGATGAATTTTGTGCGGATGCTACATAGAGATTGCTTCGATGCTACATACGTCTTCCTTTAATGTTGGATGAGTTTGACAAAAAGGTTGGATGCACTGGATTTTTGTGTTGCAGACCATGACATGATTTTACCATTTTTGCTACAAACAGATGGAGATTTGCTACATACGATATTGGTTTTTGCTACATGGGCATGCTCAAAATGTTTTAGAAGTTTTATGGCTTGATTCTTAGATTTTGCTTCAAACATTGGCGATTTACTACATACGATAGTTTTTTGCAACATGTGCAAGCTCAAAATTGTGCAAAAATTTTCATAGATTTGCAGATTTCCAGAAAAAAATGTTGCAATCGATGCTACATACACACAAAAAATTCCTACATGCAAACCGTTTTTGCTACATTGATTTGAAACTAGGCGGATTTGAAATTGTTCAGATTTGAAAATGTTTAGATTTCAATTTGTTTAATTTTAAATTTTGATTTTTCAAATTTGAAATTTGTTCAGATTTCGAATTTGTTCAAATTCTATTTTGTTAGATTTTGAATTTGTTCAAATTCTAAATTTGTCCATATTTCAAATTTGAAATTTGTTCATCTTCAAATTTGTTAAAATTTCAAATTTGTTCAGATTTCAGATTTATTCAGTTTTCCAAATATTCGTTTAAATCCTGAAATAGAAACAGCAGAAGAAAAACAAAACGAAAAATTGAAGGAAAACGCTTTACTTCTACCGGGTGTAGCTACAGCCGGTTCGTTCCGCGGCGACGAATCGTCCTTCTTCTGTTTTTCTTGACCACGCATGGACGACCCCAGCTACACATCGCACAGACCTTCTCCCAGGACCCATCTCGCCGGACCTGCTCCTCCGCTCGCGGGCCGCGATGCCGCAGCTCCTCCGCTCGCCGCGCTGCCACCGCTCCTCCGCTCACTGGCCGCGCTGCCGCCTCAAGGTAGGTCGCCATGGACAACGAGCTTCCGACACGCCGCCGTGCCTAGGGAAGATGACGACTCCGGTGGATTTCGTCGTGTTCATCCGATCTGGCTCCAACAGTTCTCTAGCGCCGTGGATTTGTTGCCGGCGAGTTTTAATCAACGATGGTCTTGTCTCCATGAACGATGATGAGTGTCAGTTTTGTGGAGTTTTGTCGATGTTACATAAGGTGTTGCGTTTTGCTACATACGTGTATCGTTTTTGTTGTCTAAGTATGCCCAAAGTGCTATGATGAATTTTGTGTGGATGCTACATAGAAATTGCTTCGATGCTACATACGTCTTCCTTTAATGTTGGATGAGTTTGACCAAAAGGTTGGATGCACTGGATTTTTGTGTTGCAGACCATGACATGATTTTACCATTTTTGCTACAAACAGATGGAGATTTGCTACATACGATATTGGTTTTTGCTACATGGGCATGCTCAAAATGTTGCAGAAGTTTCATGGCTTGATTCTTAGATTTTGCTTCAAACAATGGCGATTTGCTACATACGATAGTTTTTTGCTACATGTGCAAGCTCAAAATTGTGCAAAAGTTTTCATAGATTTACAGATTTCCAGAAAAATGTTGCAATCGATGCTACATACACACAAAAATTGCTACATGCGAACCGTTTTTGCTACATTGAACAGACGCGCGGGATTGACTCACTTAACTGGATCGGACGGCTCCGGAGGTGGCTGATGGCTGGCTGATATCAGCCGTCTGATTCCTACCGTTTGCTAATGGGGGCGCGGCCCAACCCCTACCGCTAAAAGGGGCGCATAGGACCTCCCGCTTAATGGGTAGGGCTCCAACTTCAAGGGTAAATGCGAGCGCGGGGCGGCGGCCTTCCCCTCCCATCCCGACGCCGAACCCCGCCGTGCTCCCTCCCATCGAGATGCCGAGCCTCGCCGCCGTCAACTAGCTCCGCATCAGGTACGCTAAGCTCCGCCCTGTCACTCCCCTGATTCCCTGTCGTTCCATTAACAAGCTCCGCCCCTGATTCGCTGCCGCCGGTCGTTCGTTGCTGGAAACGGTGAGAGCCTCCTCCATCTATGACCCCTCCATATTGTTGTGTCTGATGCCCAAGCTGTTTGTGATATGATTCTGTGTGTGTGATGCCCAAGCTGTTTGTGTTAATGCCTCCAGAGTTGGATTACTGAATACTGATGCATTTGCGCTATCGTAATCCCGATCTCCAGAACATATTCTGAAGTCCTTTTCATTTGCGTGCATATATGTTGGTGCTGTATGAATCATTTGGTAGTGTTGCATGATTAAGCCAATATAGGAGTATGGCTGCTTTAATTATTAGTTTATGACTGCTACGACAACTATGTTGTTGTCAGTGGGCAGAAGATTTCACTACTAGACCATTGTGCTTTAAAATTTCAAAAAAAAAAAAGAAGAAGACCATTGTGCTTTTATCTACACATTTTTTTAGTTGTTGTCAGTGGGAACATGTGCACCATTGGCATGCGGTTGATCCTTTTGTTCTACAATCTTTTTTAGGTAACTTCTCGGATAATTTTCATCCAATCCCGCGTGGACACGAAAAATGTACTGCATAACGAATGGATGTATTGGAGATATTACCACATGCATGAAGCATCAGTCCGTACACCATCGTTTTCATAGAGGATGCAATGATTTATTACTTTATTAGTGCCACTACCGTTCATCTCGGGCGTAGGCCGAACCTAAAGGTCCCAGCCGTGAGCGAGTGGGGGCAGCTTTCCTCGTGATCCGCCCACCTGTGGTAGGCCGTCAGAGCATCTCCAACCATAATGGCCAAATTTGGCCTCCAAACTGTCCACGGACACGTCCGCGAACACGACCAGGCGACCCCCAAAAACGTGCCGCTCCAGCCGTTCCCCTAAAAAAGAAATCCCCAAATCCATACAAACCCATGCAACGTCGGAGGGAGAGTTGATCAACGTAGATATATAGAACGTTGATACATAGTTCATCCGACAGCAGGTCGCCGGATTGACAAACATACTTACAAAAGTAAATTAGAGATGGGCAAATCTCACATCGGAGATTTGCCCTTGCCGGAGCCGCCGCCCTTGGACCGCTTGCGGAAGGCGAAGTACGGATCTTCGTCTTCCTCGTCGACTTGGCCGGCGAGGATCCGCACGGCGCGGGCCTGCTCCTCCGCGTGGCGGCGCGCATTGGCCGCCGCCTTCTTCTTCTTCTTCTCTGCCTCCGCCTCCGCCTCCGCCTGCGACAGCGCGATGGCCGCCTCCAGCGCTTCTTGGTCCTTGCGGCGGCGGCGGCGGGCGTCGCTCTCGGCGGAGGTGAAGGACTGCGCCACCAAATCGAGGGGGAGGTCCGCGTCAGCCCCGGCGACGGCAGCCGCTATGCTCAGCGACTGGCCCGCCCGCTTCGCCTGGCGGAACACTTTGCCCACCGTCTCCGGCGCCCGCGGCGGCGGCACCGGCAGAAGCCTCCACCCCTCCCCATCGGGAAGGATCCTCCATCCAGGAGGGGCTTGGACCGGAGGGAGACGACGACGCGGCGCGGCCGCAGACGCCGGAGCTGACCTGCGGCTGACGCTTGGCGGCGCCGCCGATCTACGCGCCGGAGCCGACCAGCGGCTGCATTGGCCACTGGCCGCTCCCGCTCCCGATCCACGCGCCGGCGTGCTCGAGTGCCCCTTTTCCTCCAGCGACCGGAGGACAGCGACGCGGTAAGCGAGGTCGTCGTCGGGGTCCTCCTCCTCCGCGCGTTGCTCGACCGCCGCCGGCGGCGCCTTGCTCTCCGCGTCCGCCGGCTCATCCCAGAAGCTGCTGTCCTCGGAGCCGCTCGACATTGCAGATTGGAGATGAGGAGGAATGGGGAATGCGGTTAGGGTTTTCTCGGGGGCTCCGATTTTATCACGCTGGCGACGCGTGGACACCGCCGGTCAGTGTTCTCCGACGGTCAGCCTTCATCCGACACGCGGGCCCAACTTGTCAGCGACCTGAGGCCGGACGCGTCCGGTCGCGTCCGGCCGGCCCCAAACCCGCCCCACATTTGGGCTGGGTTTGGGGTGTGCCGGACCGCCCGGTCGTTTGGGGCCGTTATGGGGCCGCGGTTGGGTGACGTTTTTTGGCCCAAATCCCGCCCGGACCGTCCGCCCGGACGTATAGGGCGGGTTTGGGGCCTCCGCTTGGAGATGATGTCATGGCGTCGCACCCACGCCAGGCGTTGGAGCACGGAACCGGACCGACTCTAGCATGCGCTCAACCGCGGCGCAGCGGGTGTAGCCACCGCCGCTGCCGCGTCCCAAGGAGAAGGTCATAGCAGGAACAGCAAACAAGGTACCCAGTAGTTGCCTGCATGTGTAAGAACGGTCGAGGGTGAGGACTGAGAACAAACAAAACGAAATCATCAGAGAACGAGGGCGAAAATATTAGCAGAGATCGACGTTGAAAGCTACAGTAGTAGCTATGTAGTTTGTACGTACCTGGTACACCGGTGGCTTGATGGGAAGATAGCATCTGTGGCAGTTGAAAGCTTTCAGGTCCACCGTGGCGCCGCTGGCCTCTCGTTCCCGCTGCACCCGTGTGCTCACCATGGATGTTCTTAGCATTTTGATCTTCCTCTCTAGCTTTTGCCCGATCGATGTTTTTTTTAGTACGAACTGTACCTAAACTTCTTTCTGGTCGCTGGGTGTTGCAGTACCCAGTATATATAGTGTTGTGGGGCAATGATTGGCTGACTTTGCAATCTCCGAAGTCAGATGACTTTTTGTCACTGACACGTAGGGACATCACACGTGGGGTGTATATTTTTTAAGATAAAGGGAGTCTTTATTAGTTAAAATGTTTAAACATTACATCCAGCCTCTGCATAACCAAGATGCACACAGCCGAACAAAGTCTGAAGTACGTGGGGTGTATATGTCAGTGACTTAGTCACCGCAAGATCAGCAGCCCAAAAGCTAGCGAATCGAAATCGAGTGGTGTTGTAAACTGTGGAAGCCAAGGAGACTTTCGGTTCGACTTACACCAACTCAGGGGCAAATCTAGAAAATTTTGGCAATGGACTTTCGTTTCTTGGTGCTATATTCTGGTAAAATACTCTATTATTTTATTTCGACTAGTTTGACCTGCATAACTTTATAGTAGCCGACCCCATCGCCAAAATTTTCTAGATTCGCCCCTCGCACCAACTACGGCATGCAAGCATAAATGACGCGACGGT
The DNA here is from genome assembly GCA_947311845.1 of Poa pratensis. Classification (NCBI taxonomy): domain Eukaryota; kingdom Viridiplantae; phylum Streptophyta; class Magnoliopsida; order Poales; family Poaceae; genus Poa; species Poa pratensis. The sequence continues at coordinate 14,194,523 of CAMZMU010000059.1, read as the reverse complement.
ACGTATATGCAACGAAGAACGAACACTCAAGTTGCTCCTTCAACGCATCCGTTTTAAGAGCTAGCATATCGGAACATGACAGGTTGCCACCGGTCAGTTTCTACTTCCTACCCGTTACCGCTTCTCGCCGATACAAAACGGGTTGTTCAACAAATACAGGTGATGATCACACCAAAAAATTGCACCGGTAGGATTGCATTTTTCAAGTTAAATCACGGTTCCTTCCCCGTGAATCAAATAAATACAATCCCACAAAAGAAAGTTGTCGAGACAGAGATTTTCACTTAAAGAACCCAGGCTTTCGATGATTCCAATAGTAATCCCGGCATGTCAAAGTTTACTTATTTTGTTAAAAAACAAGATGCCAGCCCTTGCATGTTTCTTCTTGCGCCATGCAAAAAACCTACCGCAGCTCTGCTCCGGGTGAAGGCCATAGTGCGACATGAGAGTGGAAACCGCGGCAGCTCTCAGGACAAGCACCGCAGCGCCATAGGGGAGGGGAACCATGGTGCTACTTGGTGTGGCACAACACAAGTGGAGGTGGTAGCTTGTTGGAAATGAAGACCCACAAGCTTTCAATTCAGACGTGCCAATTCGCAAAATTCAAAAACTCAAATTTCTACCACAAAAATAAAAAAGTACTAGATACAAACCCACCGTACCTCCTTCAATGCCTCCTACAAAACGGTGAGCAAATCTACAATATGCCCTATACTCGAAAAAATCACGGGGCTAAATCCGAGGTGGAAACGAAGAACATGAAACCGCCGCAGAGCACAGGTTGAGGGAAATGGTTACTATATGCATGTCACAGAATGCACGAGTGGATGCATTAACTCATTGACATCAGATGCCCATGAGACTTTAACTTCGGACGTGCAGTGTTTAAAGTCACCGAACTTAGAATTCTACCGCAAAACAAGGATAACCCTAGATCCAGACCTAACCCTAACTATCTTGTCCAAGGCCTCCTACACAATGGCAAGCTCCTCGATGGTAGTGGTGGGCACCATGGGGGAGAACCATGGCAAGACGCATGACTAGGAAACGCGACGCCGCTTGGGGAAGGTTATCACTAGCGGCCAACAGTCGCTCGACGTGGCACTATAGTACGAGCTACCAAACCCTACTGTTTGGGAGGGGGGGGGGGGGGTCCCAAAGCCTTTGGGGGCTGCTTGGAGGTGGGCAGGTGGAGATGCTCTCTTATATTAGTCATTCTCACAGATGATGGTATGAAGGGAATGAAACCGGATACACATAATTTGTGCATTCATGTGTCATCCTCCTTCCCCCAAACACCCAAAAGCAGATACTATGCAACATACGTTATTTGGTGACATTTTGGTAGAGACATTTACTCAAATCGCCTCAATTACACACTGCACTAGGAAATTCAAGAAGAATGCTTCGAAAGAATAGGGTTATGAAGGCATTTGTTAATAGAATGCCTCAAAAGATATGAACATCAAAGGCTCTTTGAAGGAAAGGCATCAAAAGAATTAAATATAGAAGGCATTTTAGAAATGCCACAAATTCGTTACTTTAGGGGACATTTCTTGAAACAAGGGACAGTCCAGAATGAACGATAGACAATGCATTAGAAATCACCGGTGGGGTTACAACTTACATAGAGTACCTCAAAGAGAAAGAAAAATATAGCCAAGTCCTTAGAAAATGCAAAAAAAAATGATCTTTGATTTGAAAAGAGAAACGCAGTCAAAGTCCATCTCCACTGAGATCGGATCGAAGCCTCAAAGCACGGCCATCTTCTCCGTCGCTGGGGACTACGAGGCGCGCCGCGCTGAAGTCATAGGAGGGCCTCCTTCTAGGCACATCGACGAGGAGGTAGATGAAGAGACGACACCATAGCTCGGAGAAGCCACCCTTCGGCTATCTGAATCAGTGGAATGATGGCCCAAGGCGGCAAGGCCGATGATGTGCTGCTGCTGATGTGCTACATATCGCAATGTCGATCTCCTCTTCACCCACTCCACTTTCTTTACCAAGAAGATATGCAGAGGCATGAAAAGGAGAGGCCAAATCCAGAAGATCTGGCCACCTTGTAATATGCCAGTGAACATAGGCAATTTCGAGTAAAACTAGATCATGTAGGCGCGCGTTGCCGCGCCCGTCCAATTGGACAATAGATTGTTAGGAATTGTTGAAGATGTCATTTGTAGAATTAAAATTCAGGCAGCAATCTCACACTCTCCTGACAGGTTAATTGAAGACGTACACATATGTGCTTCACTATACCAACATAAGACTAAGCCTTTCCAAATTTAAATGTAGACTTGCTATCCTCGAGCACTTAACATCATCAGAGTTGGATACCTTATAAACAATCTTTACTCATTAATGAACCAGTGATAATATAAATTACAATACCAGATAAAAGAGCATGAACCAACAGAATAGAAAAAAGCATGCAAGATTAACGGCTCAGTGTATTAGGAAGCTACATAAAAATGTGTGTGTTAAATCTTGCGGTGATCTGGCGAGGGGGCATGCTGCAATACCTGAACTGTAGAAGATATTCTTGGAAGACCCCAGCTTTTTCGCCCTCAAGGCTAACTTCCACTGGTTCATAAAGTTTTTCTGTAATTTATCCGCCCTGCAAAAATAAGGACAATAATTTTTTACCCCACCAGATGGATAGCAACATAATTAAAAATGAAGCAAGTAATTTGACGAAACACATACCCCATCCCTTAATCATCTTATCTTTAAGTGCTTCGAATGTTGGTTGTAGATCAGCCTTCCAAAGTACACTCTACTGCAATATGGCAGTTGAAAGCTTTCAGGTCCACCGTTGCGCCGCTGGCCTCTCGTTCCCGCGGCACCCGTCTGCTCACCATGGATGTTCTTAGCATTTTGATCTTCCTCTCTAGCTTTTGCCCGATCGATGTTTTTTTTTAGTACGAACTGTACCTAAACTTCTTTCTGGTCGCTGGGTGTTGCAGTACCCAGTATATATAGTGTTGTGGGGCAATGATTGGCTGACTTTGCAATCTCGAAGTCAGATGACTTTTTGTCACTGACACGTAGGGACATCACACGTGGGGTGTATATGTCAGTGACTTAGAGTCACCGCAAGATCAGCAGCCCAAAAGCTAGCGAATCGAAATCGAGTGATGTTGTAAACTGTGGAAGCCAAGGAGACTTTCGGTTCGACTTACACCAACTCAGGGGCGAATCTAGAAAATTTTGGCGACGGACTTTCGTTTCTTGGTGCTATATTCTGGTAAAATACTCTATTGTTTTATTTCGACTAGTTTGACCTGCATAACTTTTAGTAGCCGACCCCATCGCCAAAATTTTCTAGATTCGCCCCTGGCACCAACTACGGCATGCAAGCATAAATGATGCGACGGTACGTATATGCAACGAAGAACGAACACGCAAGTTGCCTCCTTCAACGCATCCGTTTTAAGAGCTAGCATATCGGAACATGACAGGTTGCCACCGGTCAGTTTCTACTTCCTACCCGTAACCACTTCTCGCCGATACAAAACGGGTTGTTCAACAAATACAGGTGATGATCACACCAAAAAAATTGCACCGGTAGGATTGCATTTTTCAAGTTAAATCACGGTTCCTTCCCCGTGAATCAAATAAATACAATCCCACAAAAGAAAGTTGTCGAGACAGAGATTTTCACTTAAAGAACCCAGGCTTTCGATGATTCCAATAGTAATCCCGGCATGTCAAAGTTTACTTATTTTGTTAAAAAACAAGATGCCAGCCCTTGCATGTTTCTTCTTGCGCCATGCAAAAACACCTACCGCAGCTCTGCTCCGGGTGAAGGCCATAGCGTGACATGAGAGTGGAAACCGCGGCAGCTCTCAGGACAAGCACCACAGCGCCATAGGGGAGGGGAACCATGGTGCTACTTGGTGTGGCACAACACAAGTGGAGGTGGTAGCTTGTTGGAAATGAAGACCCACAAGCTTTCAATTCAGACGTGCCAATTCGCAAAATTCAAAAACTCAAATTTCTACCACAAAAATAAAAAAAGTACTAGATACAAACCCACGTACCTCCTTCAATGCCTCCTACAAAACGGTGAGCAAATCTACAGTATGCCCTATACTCGAAAAAATCACGGGGCTAAATCCGAGGTGGAAACGAAGAACATGAAACCGCCGCAGAGCACAGGTTGAGGGAAATGATTACTATATGCATGTCACATAATGCACGAGTGGATGCATTAACTCATTGACATCAGATGCCCATGAGACTTTAACTTCGGACGTGCAGGGTTTAAAGGCACCGAACTTAGAAATCTACCGCAAAACAAGGATAACCCTAGATCCAGACCTAACCCTAACTATCTTGTCCAAGGCCTCCTACACAATGGCAAGCCCCTCGATGGTAGTGGTGGGCACCATGGGGGAAAACCATGGCAAGACGCATGACTAGGAAACGCGACGCCGCTTGGGGAAGGTTATCACTAGCGGCCAACAGTCGCTCGACGTGGCACTATAGTACGAGCTACCAAACCCTACTGTTTGGGAGGGGGGGGGGGGGGTCCCAAAGCCTTTGGGGGCTGCTTGGAGGTGGGCAGGTGGAGATGCTCTCTTATATTAGTCATTCTCACAGATGATGGTATGAAGGGAATGAAACCGGATACACATAATTTGTGCATTCATGTGTCATCCTCCTTCCCCCAAACACCCAAAAGCAGATACTATGCAACATGCGTTATTTGGTGACATTTTGGTAGAGGCATTTACTCAAATCGCCTCAATTACACACAGCACTAGGAAATTCAAGAAGAATGCTTCGAAAGAATAGGGTTATGGAGGCATTTTTTAATAGAATGCCTCAAAAGATATGAACATCAAGGGCACTTTGAAGGAAAGGCATCGAAAGAATTAAATATAGAAGGCATTTTAGAAATGCTACAAATTCGTTACTTTAGGGGACATTTCTTGAAACAAGGGACAGTCCAGAATGAACGATAGACAATGCATTAGAAATCATCGGTGGGGTTACAACTTACATAGAGTACCTCAAAGAGAAAGAAAAATATAGCCAAGTCCTCAGAAAATGCAAAAAAAAATGATATTTGATTAAAAAATATAAACGCAGTCAGGTCCATTTCCACTGAGATCGGATCGAAGCCGCAAAGCACGGCCATCTTCTCCGACGCTGGGGACTACGAGGCGCGTCGCGCTGAAGTCATAGGAGGGCCTCCTTTTAGGCACACCGACTAGGAGGTTGATGAAGAGACGACACCATAGCTCAGAGAAGCCACCCTTCGGCTATCTGAATCGGTGGAATGATGGCCCAAGGAGGCAAGGCGGATGATGTGCTCAGGGGCGGAACCAGGAATAAAGCTATGATTTTCTCTAAAAATTCTTTCTAACCGTGGTTTATGTATACAAATTAGCTTGGTGTAGCATGCCGGGGGGGGGGGGGGGGGGGGGGGGCGCCTGCTCGCCACCCCCTGGTTCCGCCGTTGGATGTGCTGCTGCTGATGTGCTACATATCGCAATGTCAATCTCCTCTTCACCCACTCCACTTTCTTTACCAAGAAGATATGCAGAGGCATGAAAAGGAGAGGCCAAATCTAGAAGATCTGGCCACGTTGTAATATGCCAGTGAACATAGGCAATTTCGAATAAAATACCTTCACAAGTCGGTCATCTATATATACTACCTATACTAATAAAGGATGAACTGTTTCTTATCATTTTCTTTTTTTGACGACTTTACCCCTCCACTTGTGGCAATTTACGGGGCCTGCCACCTCCAAGACATATCGGTTTGGTTGACCGTCCGCTCCCGACCCGATCTCAATCCCCTCCTCCTCCTTCCCGTCCGTCCCGGCCGCGGCCTGCCATATAGACGTCCTGCTCCCACGCGGCTAACAACTCAAGCCCGGGATGGATCTGGGCCTCCTCGGTGGCTTGGGATCCTGCGGTCGTGCCGCCGTCGGAGAGGCAGCTGGAGAGTCAGCAGCTGCCGGAGCTTCCGAATCCGGCGCTCGTGTGGCTATGGGAGATGCGGCGCGGCTAGAGATTCGGCAGCGGCGGCCGGAGCCGGAGGTCGTGGGCCAATGGGAGATGCGGCGGGAGCTGCCGGTCAAACGGCGTGGAGGGATTAACCCTGATGCCCGTGCAGGTCGTGTGCTGCATCAGCAGCAGCCTCCGTGTGACGGCGTCCGGAAGGCAAGGTGCTGAGGTGGTCCCGCAGAATGACTAAGAGAGCGAGGCCTGACCACCCGCCTCGCTCCCCGCTGCTCACTCAGCAGGCCACGGTGGCAGGGATTGGGGATTCTGGCGAACTCTTCCGGTGTTGCTGTCGAAAAAATCGGCCGGGAAGCCTTCGAAGGCATTGCCGTTGAGCTACGCGTGGCGGAGCACGGCCATGCCCAGGAAGGACGGGAGCGGGCCGGATAGCACGTCGGTCTGGAGGCTGTCGTCCTGGAGCGCCTCGAGGGCCGCGAAGGAGGCTGGGAGCGCGCCGGAGGTGTTCTTTGTTAGAAATGGTTTTGTATTAGGTAACCGTACGTATGTGTACGTGTACATACCATGTATTGTATCCTGCCGAAGTCTATATAAACTGATCATCGTGGAGGCTAGACCCCACGCAACCCTAATTCTATTCTCAAACTTGGTATCAGAGCCTAACCCTAGGCCACACGCCGAGCCGCCGCCGCCGCCGCCGAGATGACTTCCAGACCGGTGACGCCGCAACCACCGTCGCCAACCCCACGTACGCCACTTGGTGGACGCAAGATCAGAGGGTGCTCGGGCTCCTCCTCGACTCGATGGGCGAGGACATCGCTTGTCAGATGATCGGCAAGAACACCGCCGCGTCCGTATGGACTACGGTGCACTCCATGTTCGGCACGCAGAACAAGGCCAACGTGCGTCATCTTTGACGCCAGATCCAGGCGCTGCGCAAAGAGGACATGCCTACCGCCGAGTACATGAACAAGGTCAAGGTACTCGCCGACGCCATGGCCGCCACGGGTTCCCCTCTCGGTGACGATGAGATCATCGATCACATGCTCGCTGGGGTCGGCCCCGACTTCAACCCTTTGGCGGCGTCCATGATCAAGGACAACTCGGATGTCTCCCTCTCCAACTTCTACTCGCACGAGCTCAGCTATGAGGCTCTGCGTGCGCATCAAGCTCAACCCAGTGATTGGGTCTCGTCGGTGAACGCTGCATCGCGGCCTGGCCTCTACATCAACAACGGCCCGCCGCGTCCTGCTGCCCATGTCGGTGGCGGAGGATCTTCCTATGCTGGGTACCCGCAGCAGGGGCATTACCCGCAGCAGGGGCAGGGCAACAATGGTTACCGCCCCAACGACAACTACGGCGGTGGTGGTGGTGACCGCCGCCAGGACAACAACTCCGGCCGCAATGGTGGCGGCAACGGAGGCAACGGCCGCAACGGTCGCAACAAGAATCGTCCTCGCTGCCATATTTGCTCCTATTGGGGGCACATGGCGGGTGACTGCAAGAACCGCTTCAACCCCGAGTTCGTCATCAACAACAACTCGCGCTCCGGGAACTCGGCATCGACGAGCTCCAACAACACCCCTGCTCCATGGGTCATGGACTCTAGGGCAACCGATCACCTGACGAGTCAGCTTGACCGTCTCCACTTCCATGCGCCCTACGGCGGGAAGGATCAAGTCCATGTGGCCAATGGTGCAGGTTTGTCTATTTCGCATATTGGTCATTCGACTTTAGCCGGTTCATCTCTTCGCTTGAAAAATATTCTTCATGTTCCAAATATTAGCAAAGACCTCCTCTCCGTTTATCGCCTCGTTTCCGATAATGACGTGTTTGTTGAGTTTCACCGTCGTTTTTTCTGTGTTAAGGACAAGGTCACGAGGAGGGTTCTTCTTCACGGTAGAAGCCATGGTGGTCTTTATCCAGTCCCGTTTAGCCGAGTGTCCACCTCGTTGCGTCGCCATGCTCTCTCCACCGCCACGGGTGCCTCTACGCAGTGGCATCAGCGTCTTGGTCATCCTACCAATAAAGTAGTGAAATCCATTGTTAGCAAAAATAATCTCTTGTGTTTGCCTTCAGACAATACTGTCTTAGTTTGTGATGCTTGTCAACAAGGAAAAAGTCGTCAATTATCTTATAGTGCCTCTCATCGTGTGTCTACTATGCCTCTTGAATTAATTCACTCCGATGTTTGGGGTCCTGCAGTTGCCTCCTTTGGAGGTTTTAAATATTATGTTAGTTTCATTGACGATTATTCCCGTTTTTGTTGGATATATCTCCTCAAACACAAGTCTGATGTTGAACAGGTTTTCTATAACTTCCAGGCTCATGTCGAACGCCTTCTGAATTATAAAATCAAGGCAGTTCAGTCCGATTGGGGTGGTGAATACCACAAGCTCCATCGATATTTTCAGCGCACGGGTATCTCTCACCGCGTGTCCTGCCCTCACACGTCCCAACAGAATGGTGTTGCGGAACGTAAACATCGCCATCTCGTCGAAACGAGCCTTGCATTGCTTGCACATGCTTCTCTTCCTTTGCGTTTCTGGGATGAAGCGTTTTTGACCGCATGCTACCTCATCAACCGTATGCTGACCCCTGTTCTTAAACAAGATACACCGATTCAGCGTCTCTTTAACATTGCCCCCAACTACTCGTTCCTTCATACTTTCGGCTGTGCCTGCTGGCCTAGTCTCCGTAAGTACAACACACACAAACTTGAGTTTCGTTCCAAAATGTGTGTTTTCCTCGGGTATAGTCCTATGCACAAGGGGTATAAATGTTTGGATCGGTCCACCGGGCGCATCTATATTTCTCGTGACGTTGTCTTTGACGAGACCATTTTTCCTTATGCTACACCCGGTGTCACGGTTGATATCTCCACACTTGAGCAGTCCATCTCTTTTCCGTCTTCCGAACCGGCTACGAGTGCTCATGTGCAAAATTATGACCTGTCCTATTTGTCTACTGATGTGCCTGTCACAGGCGATGCTCCTTCCCTGCAGGTACCTACATCGGCGCCCAGCTCCCACGTCGACCCTGCGATCGACGTGCATGTGCATGCCACGCCGCCCGAGACGCCGCCTTCTCCCGCGTCTGGGCCGCACGCTTCGGCGTCGCCCGCTTCGGAGCCCGCCTCGCCTGGCGCTCCTCCGACGCCACCGTCCGCTGGGCCAGATGGCTCGGCCCAGTCCGCGTCGCCCGCTGCTGGGTCCTCCCCGGCCGCCACGCCTCCGACTGGGTCTGCAGCTGCACCTCCGTCGTCTTCGGCTGCTCCTGGTCATACAATGACTACTCGTCTCCGCGATGGAATGCGTCGCGAGAAGAAGATCACAGACGGCACCGTTCGGTATGATCCCCGCCGGCGTGCGTTCTTTGCTGCACCCACGTCTCACCGTGAGGCCCTTCGTGAGCCGGCGTGGCGCGATGCCATGTCTGATGAGTTCGCTGCTCTTCGTCAGACCAACACCTGGACGCTGGTACCTCGTCCCCCAAGAGTAAATCTTGTCAGCTGCAAGTGGATCTTTAAAACCAAGCATCGTCCGAATGGGTCCATTGATAAGCACAAGGCTCGATTGGTCGCCCGTGGTTTCACTCAGCAGCACGGCATCGACTATGGTGACACTTTCAGTCCGGTTGTCAAACCTGCCACAGTTCGGGTTGTTCTCTCTTTGGCAGTGTCCCGCGGATGGACTCTTCGTCAAATCGATGTCAGCAATGCTTTCCTCCATGGTTTTCTCACCGAGGAAGTATATATGCAGCAGCCACCTGGTTTTGAGGACCCTCAGCGTCCCCATCACGTTTGCAAATTACAGCGTGCTCTCTATGGTCTTAAACAGTCTCCCCGTGCTTGGTATGCCCGTCTCAGTGAGCGTTTGCTGCAGCTTGGTTTAACTGCTTCCAAGGCCAACACCTCCTTCTTCATCTTCTCCCATGGTGGTGTTCAGATTTATATGTTGGTCTATGTGGATGACATTGTCATTACCGGGTCTACTCCTGCTGCCGTGGACTGCTTGGTGCGTTCTCTGTCGGATAGTTTTCCCATCAAGGATCTTGGTGTTTTGGACTACTTCCTTGGTCTTGAAGCGTCTTGCAATTCTGGGGGGATGAGTGTAACCCAGCGTAAATATGCTCTTGATCTGCTTCATCGGGTTAACATGGAAAATTGCAAGCCCACTTCCACGCCATTGTCTCCATCTGACAAGCTGTCTCGTGTTTCTGGAAAACCACTTAGTACCGACGATGCTTTCAGGTACCGCAGTGTGGTAGGAGGTCTTCAGTACTTGACCCTCACTCGACCGGATATTTCTTTCGCCGTCAACAAGGTGTGTCAGTTTCTTGCACAACCAACCGAGGTACATTGGGAAGCTGTTAAACGCATCTTGCGCTATGTGAAGGGGACTCTCAGTACAGGCCTGCAGTTCAGGAGGACTGCTTCTACTGCGATCAGCATTTTCACTGATGCAGACTGGGCCGGATGCGTTGATGATCGACGATCCACAGGAGGTTTTGCCGTCTTTGTAGGTCCGAACTTGGTTTCATGGAGTTCGAAGAAACAACCTACTGTCTCGAGATCTAGCACCGAGGCAGAATACAAAGCATTGGCAAACGGAGCTGCTGAAGCCATTTGGGTGGAGTCCTTGCTGAAGGAACTCGGCGTCATGCAGCAGCGCACACCAGTGTTGTGGTGTGATAACCTAGGGGCGACGTACCTGACTGCTAACCCAGTGTTTCATGCTCGCACTAAGCACATTGAGATAGACTTCCACTTTGTGCGAGAGCGAGTAGCGGCTGGAGTTCTTCAAGTCAAGTTTATTTCCTCCGATGATCAATTAGCTGATGTATTTACTAAGCCAGCTACCCAGCAGATGTTAAACCGTTTTAGAACCAATCTAAACTTAGTTTGTAAAAGTTCAGATTGAGGGGGAGTGTTAGAAACGGTTTTGTATTAGGTAACCGTACGTATGTGTACGTGTACATACCATGTATTGTATCCTGCTGAAGTCTATATAAACTGATCACCGTGGAGGCTAGACCCCACGCAACCCTAATTCTATTCTCAAACTTTCTTTCGGTTCAGGTTGTTCAGCTCCTGCTCCATCTTGAGCGACGAGCGTGGCTTCGTGGCCGCCATGACGCCGCTGGACTGCTGTAGTCGGTACCTCACGATTCGGCCGGCAAGGACGACGCAAGGGTGGCCTCGATCTTGTTGTGATTCAATTTGTTCAGCGCGAACAGAAGAAGAGCGTGCGTGGTCTTTATTTTTCTGGAAAAGTCTGTGCGTGGCCTTGGTCCGACTTGTTCTTGCCCCTGCCAATAAGGGGAAACTGTCACATTTGCTCTCCGATGGATTTGAAGTTGTTTATGCATTGCAAACATTTGGATTACTCCTTCATTTTTTTAACGAGGATGAGCTTCTTCAAATTGCGGACTACGCTGAAGACCGGATATCTGAACCAGTGCCATGAATGTGGCTAATGCATCCTGCACAACAAGCATACCCGCCTGAGCAGGGCCACATCAATTTATTCACTTGATCTCTTTTTATCTTGTATTTATTCCTCTGCGCGCTGGTTTAATTTTAAATTTTTGATTGCTTCATTGCTTGTTTGCACTTCTTCCCTACAGGGACCACAATTGCTTGTGCTATTTACTGATAATCATAGGTAATTTTAAATATTTGATGACTTGACTAATCCGAAAGGAGCCCCACAAGAAACAATATTCCTAATGGATTCCTGTCGTCTGACTGTTATGTACAATCAGATCAAAAGAGAAATAACAAAAGTTTTGGCTACTTCAAGTCAGGCCGAGAAGTTCAGTTTTTTTTCCTGAAAACTCATTATTTCTTTTCAAAAAGTTTGTTTTATAATGTGTGGAAGCTCTTCATTTCATTTCATTAGAAGTTCAATTTTTTCAGGAATAACACTGCCGAAGTTTGTTTTGTAGTATAAGTAGTTCCCTACATAGACAGAAAAGACGGAAATATACACTAGGAAATTCAGAAATTCCCTGTTTATAAAACCTATAAGTCGACATTGGCAGGCACCAGGCAATACGAAAAGTGTTGGTATCTATCTAACCATATATTGTTTGTGTCATCCCAATGTGATAGAAGTCAACTTTTCCAATCCCAGAAGAAAAGGCTTATTTCTTGATGGCGGGACAACCACTACAAAGAAAGAACTTCCATTCTTAACTTTGCCATGCCTCAGTATCACCACATAAGGATAGATGTTGCTAACGAGTATTTCTATTTTTCTAAGTCTACACTAATTTTCTCTTCCGCAGCAATGCGCGGGCATTGTCCTAGTTTATGTAAAAAAACAGTTTCGAAACTTCTCCAAAATGGATCCTTCCACCTCTTTGAGCACATCTATGTTGGGTTGGGTCCAGTAGCGTGGGTCGGGCTGTAACTCCAAGTGCAAACCCGAGCGCTGGGCGGCGGCCTTCTCCTCCCATCGCGACGCCGAGCTCCGCCGTGCTCCCTGCCATCCCGATTCCGAGCCTCGCCGCCGTCAACTAGCTCCGCATCAGGTATGCCAAGCTCCGTCCTGTTTCGTGCTGTCACGCCCTGATTCTCTGCCGTTCCGTTGCCAAGCTCCGCCCCTGATTCGCCGCCGTCGGTCGTTCGCTGATGGAAACAACGGTGAGAGCCTCCTCCATCTATGACATCTTCATATTGTTGCGTGTGGTGCCCAACCTGTTTGTGATCTGATTGTGTGTGTGGTGCCCAAGTATCAATGTGTGCACACGAGCTGTTTGTAGTATTGTTTGTAAGAATTATTTGTTGGCTTGATCATGCCTATTTCATTTATCAGCATTTATTTCTGAATTTGCTCGACGATATTCTGCTATAGTGGGTTAGTAATCCAGTAGCACTGAGGTACCGCAGTTTTTTCTTTTATTACTGCTAATGTGAAGGTACAGGAGTTTTTTCTCAGACCCCTCAGCAAACTGCTCATGTGGTTACTGTACTTGTAGCAACTTGTCAGGTTAGAGATGAATTCTATGCTTAAACTGTCATATGGAATAGGCAAGCAGCATTCCATAACTAGTATCTAATTGTTAGTCAGCTGTTATGGAGAAAAGGGAAACTGGATCATGCTGTTCATCTGCGTGCATATACCTTGTTGGATGAATCTTTTAGTGGTGTTTATGCCTCCAGAGTTGGATTGCTGAATGCTGGTGCATTTGCGCTCTATCAGTTATGTCGATCTCCGAAAGAAATTCTGATGTCCAGTTCATCTGCATGCATATATGTTGGTGTTGCATGATTACACTAATGCTGTGTTTGGTTGCAATGAATTGGGCTCTGAATTGAATTGGCAATGGAAAACCAAATCAACCAATTCAATTCAATACCACAAATGCTGTTTGGATGCGCGTGGTATTCAGCTATAGAATTCAGGTTTCAATGGAATACCAAATGCTGTTTGGATGTCACATGTGTGGAAATGAGAGCATCGCGAGAGCATCTCCCAGGCCGTCGCCGCCGTGTCGCCGGGCGGCATGGTCGCGCCGGTGACCAAATCCGGGCGGCGCCGCCCCGGGATGGTCGCCTGGCCGCTCCCCTTTTCTCCTCCTCGCTCAGCACCCGCGGCAGAGCGCCGCCAGGACGCCTCCATAAGCGCGCCGGTCGGATCCGGATCCGGGAGCTTCCAGAAGCTTCGATTTGGGCCTTTCCCCCGAGATCGCGAGGAGGAAGAGATGGTTGTGTGAGGTGGGGCTCAGAGGAGCTTGGCGGGGAGCACGCCGCTGCCCGAGCTGCTCACGCCGCCGCTCCACTAGCTAGGGTTCCACGAGCAGCGAGGGGGAACGTGACGACGGGGAAGAGGGAGGGCAGGGGCGGAAGGAGGGCAGGGGCGGAGTGGGAAGGGAGGGGGGAGGGTCGGCGGCGGTCGTACCTAGCGGCGCCGCCGTGCTCGCCTTCTCTAGCGCGGGGACGGCTCGTACTTTGCTTCGGGAGAGAGAATGAGCGAGCGACGGGCCAATTCGGAGCCAATTCAGAGGTCCAAACCTCTGAATTGTCCAACCGGTAAGTTGGCGCGCGGGGGGAGGGGCTCTGAATTGGTTCCGAATTCTACAGCCCAATACTGAGTACATCCAAACAGCAGAATTGGGCCCTCAATTCCAGATTCCCCAATTCAGAGCCCAATTCTAAGCATCCAAACACAGCATAATATAGTAGTAAGACTGTGCTTTAATTTATTACTACTATGACAACTATGTCGTTGTCAGTGAGCAGAAGATTTCACTACTACTAAGACAACTGTCCTCTAATCTATACATGTTTAGTTAGTGTTAACACTAATCTGGTTATGTCTCTGTCCATGAACTGATGGTCTGGTCAGCATCACAGAACTACTGAATGGTATCTTAGGTTTAAACCAAAGGGTGTCATTGAGATAGTAGTATACAAGTGTCTTGTGTTGTGATACCTGAAGGTATGGTGCTGCTCGCAGACCTGCCGTGCCGCGGAATCTCAATGGCGGAGCAGCCCAAGAATATGCCGCTGCTCTCACCCGCGCAGCCCACGCTCTCCGAGAGCAGCAGTGCACCAACGCAGCCCACGCTCTCCGAGAACGCCGAGAACAGTAGTGCACCAGCGAAGCTCACGCCCATCGAGATGTACTATCTCACATCTCTTTTGCATTTTACGCTTGTTTGATTTCCCGATGCATTTGACCATATATATTTTGGTTTGTTTAGTATTCTTAGGGATAACATGTCAAGGTCGACGGCGTCTGAGGAGGAATACAACTTGGAGGAGGAAGATGATGACGAGGAAGATGATGAACAGCTCAGGAAACAACTGAAGATAAAACGCCTTCACTGCGAGACGTGCCCCGCCCCCTCCTTCCATCTTCGCCCCTGCAAGGTACTTCTTCTTCCTACCTTTTAGACTTACTGAAACGTTTGTGAAATTGAAGAACGATTCACAGTGCGCATGGACTGACTGGTGATAACCTGTGGACCGCAGTGCGAGAACGGTAGGCACGCCAAGGGCTGTGCTCTCAGCGACGGTGGAGGCAACAAGAAGTGCGGCCGGTGCGGCGGCCCCCTCTCCTGCACCCACGACATCTTTGGCCCTTCAGGCGACTTCATCGACACTGGAGGCTGCCGTGCGGTTACTGCGTTTTACCGGCCTTTTATACAAAGATGAAGGGAGTATTGTCGCAACAGTGGAACATGGGGTTCTCCTAGTACTGCCAAAGTGGGTCCACCCCACGTGGGCCTAAGATGAAGATGGACAAGATCAAGACTCAAGTCAAGCTGGCGGGTTCACCGTCAAGACACGCATGGCCTACGACGACTAAGGGCTCCGGTCCTGGGGACCTTCCGGGTCCACGAATCAAGCGAGAAGGCCAGGAAGGACCCGAGAGCCCGAGTTCCCGGCAGGAGGCCAGGCTCCCTCCCGGGTACTTCCTACGTTCCTGTGGATAAGCACTCCACCTCACCACGGAAGACTTGGGAAGCAAGGCGAAGGCAGCGCGGGCGGGAAGCACGTCCCGTGGTGGTGTCAGCTCCTGTCCACCCCAAGGCGGACGCTCCCACCTAACCCAGAGGAGACGCTAGGCTGAGGAGAGGCCACGTCTCCCCCTAAACTAGATGAGGAGGGTCCTTCACCCCGAAGGTCCCTCATGCTCCTCACGTGACCCTGTGGCAACCCCTTAGCCTATAAAAGGAGGACCAAGGCACGGGAGGAGAGGAGGACAAGATAGAGTAAGGACGAACACAAGCTAGAACCAGAGCAAGACTAGACTAGGGCTGCGGAGGTAGAGAGGAAGGTGATCTCCTCCGGGTCAGGATCTGTCCTTCTTCTACCTCGGGCCAAAACCCTTCCGGGTACCCTGTCCGGGAGGTTCCATTGTAAGCCACACTATGAAGAACTCATCAATCCAGACATGCAGGAGTAGGGCTTTTAGCCTCCGGGCGGCCTGAACCTGGGTAGCTCCTTGTGTCCCTTTGGTTGCATGCTTTGATCGTGGAGAGGAGAGCTTGATCTAGACTCCGCCCAAGAAGACGATTCTCAGCCTCCTTCGCGCCCCGTGCCGAACCTAAAAGGGGGTATCCTATACTCCCGGTGTCCGTGCAACGAGACACGACATCTGGCGCGCCAGGTAGGGGGCGCAAGCGCTGGTTCGCCTACATCAGCCGCGACGGCAAGCTCTTCGTCGACAACGTCGGAGTCTACATCAGGCTCCTCTTCTTCGGAAACAAGCTCGTCGTCAAGTTCTTCTTCTGGTTCGCGGTCTACGGCAAGATCGCCAAGATCTGCCTCGAGCACCTCGTCCGCGGTCGGATCCGCTCCAGGAACAGCCGTCTCCTCGGGACAAGGCAAGCAGCTGCCTCAGTCACAAGCAAAAGTCATGTCGGGAGCTCGGGAGGTCTTTGGAGAGCAAGCGTGCCAGGCATCGCGGAAAGGCTGGGGGCTAGAGGAAGCTCTGGGCGTGGCCCGGGCGCTTCTCTCCTTTCCCCCAGATCAGTGCAAGAGTGATCCCCGTGCGAAGGCATGGATCAACAGCTTGGAAAACCTGCTGGACTACGCTCTCCAATGCCACGCTCCCACGAGTCCTGCCCCGACCATCGACCACGGCGCTGCCGTCCCCGAGCCACTACCTCCGGCGGAGGAACAGCCTGAGGACCCCCATGGCAAGCGGCCCATGGAACTTCCTGAAGAAGGTGCTGGTCAGAGCTCCAACCCCAGGCGTCGTTCGCGGGAGGACATGGAAGGCCAGGCCAGCCAGCACCTCAAGACCTGCTGCACGCCGTACCCTGCAACCGTCTCCGACCTCTATCACCTGGAGCAAGAAGCTGAGGAGACGTTGCGACACTACATCTGGAGGTTCCGGGGCGTCGTCGACCGCATTATCCCGAAGTACCTCTGTGAGGCTTCCGTCATCGCCGCGTTCCACGTCAACGTCCGCAACCTCAAGATGCGTGAAAAGATGAGTATCCATGTTGTGGATACCCTGGAGAACTTGTGGGACATAGCCAACCGATGCGCCAGGATGGAAGAAGCTGCTAACCTTCCTCCATGCAAGAATCGTTGAAGCAATCCGTGTTGTGTACCCGGAAGAGCCATGTTGCCACAAGATGTACCCTGAAGTGTCCAGTTGTCGTTCAGAACGTCCATGATGAATAAAAGATAAGTTACCCTCAAACCTGTTTCTGCAGTCCGTGCTATCTACTTCTCGGGTAACAGAACATGTGCGGAACTAGAAAGGCAAGGCTCGACCGTCGTGCGAGCACTCATGGGGTATCGACTCTCCCGGGGGTAAAAAGCGGTGCACAGACCTGATACACCCCGGGGACGTGCGTGCCAACAGAGTGAGCGGCTTTTTGGGTATCGGTAGGGCTCGCGAGCGCATGCCTGACCTGTCAGGGCCTCGCGGGTAAGCTTACATCCCAGGAAGTTCCTCAAGGACGTGGAGAAAAGTAAAAACATGCTAAAGACAAATAAAAGCAACCCGAGAACTAGAGTAGCATAGCAAGTTCTAGCCTATTACAAGCAAGTTTTAATATGCTGGTACATGAGATCTGACGCAAAGTTTATTCGGGGGCACGAAGTGCCCAAACATGGTGCAGGACAACTAGAGTGGCGGGAACTTCCTCATGGCGAGTGCAGTCGCGGGAGCTGACACCGCCTGGAGAGAAGCCTCGGAAGGAGACGAGGCCGAGAAGTCCGGCAAGGCCACGCCCGGATTGGCCTCTCTGAAGGACGCCATCACCAAGGCCGCCGTCGCCTTGCTGTCTCATGCTTGTCATTCACAAGCCGGGTGACCATCTTGTTCTTGAAAGACCGGAGATCAGCGACTACTTCTCTGATGAATCTCGCGACGAGGGGCAGACTCTGGCGCTTTGGCTCCAACACCGGGGCTTCAGTGGGCAGACTCAGCCGCTTCACTCGCGTCGTCGCCAAGTCGCAGGCGGCCTCAACCTCGGCGAAACCTTCCTGGTTAAGGCGGCGAAGCTCGGACAGCTCAGAAGATGCCTGGGAGTTGGCCTGGATCAGCTTCTGATGGCCTTCCTTCAGTGCTGCAAGCTCATTACCTTGCGCCTCCAAGGATTCTTTCAGCTCGGACATCTTCTGGCCGTCATTCTTGGCCTGCTGCTGCAAAGCTCGGACGGACTCCTGCTCCTGATGGAGGGCATTCTTGACATCTTCAATGGTTTGGGCGGCCTCCTGCTCTTTGGACTTCCAGAGTTGGATGTCCTTGTCCTTGGCCTCGAGCTCTTCACGGTGGCGGTCCTCTGCCTCCCTTAGGCGTTTCTCAGTCTGCTGCTCCTGCTGGAGTTTCTGGAGCTCCAAGGCTTTCTCCTTCTCAGCCAGTTCTGCCTCCCGGGAGGCTAGCTGTCGCTCTTTCGCCAAGAGGACCTTGCCTTGGCGCTCACTTTCGGCCTTCCGGTCTGCGTCTTTCTTCTCAAGAGCCGGGAGCAAGGTGGTGATCTGGGTTGCCAAGCGATTCAGCTTGTCCATCCCCTTCTGGATCAGTTCCTCGACACTCTCGATGGTCCCCACAACGGCGGCCTCACGGTCGCACAGTCTTTGCCCAGCTGAGCTATCCCGCGGATGATGGCATCCATCGCGTCGTCACCACTGATGGTGAACCCTGGAGTAGCTGCCGGGGGACCTCCCGGGGCAGGCACACTTTTCTTGCGGTTGGCGGCCAGGCTCTCCTTGATCTTCATCAGCGCCGCCATCTCCTTGCTGGGCCAGAATCAGTGGAAAAAGAGGCAAAAGTCGTTAACACCGTCCCAGTCATCAAGGAGCTCTCTATCAAATCGAGGCCTGGACCCGGAACAGGGTTCGCGGTCTGCGTTCCCATTGCCCGCGAACTCGGGGCGCCCTTGGACACCTCTTGACCCTCTGAAGGCGAGAGGGAAGGTGGTTTCTCCTGGCTAGTCCCCCAAGAAGGCCGCCGGGAGAAAAGACGTTGGCCACTGAGGCATCTGGGAACAAAAGGATGTCAGGAAAAGCATTGGTGCGTCAAGAAAACGAAGTTACCCGCAAGCTCTGGGTTACCTGCTTGCTCGGGCGTCAGGGCGTCGAGCGCTTTCCCCGGGTGAGCTAGGGAGGTCGCCGTCACGCTCCCCACTCCGCTCCCCCGACGGCCTTCAAGTTCTGCTATGGGAGGAGGAAGCATCCCTCCTCCACCGGCTCCAAGGCTAGTGGCGGTGTCGTCCTCCGCCGTATCACGCCGTCTCTTGCCAGTACCCAAGGAAGGAGAACCCCTGCACCAACACTCGGTCATTTTCCTTGGGGAAGGCAGAAATGCAAAGTGCAAGAAAGAAGTGAAGAAGAGGCTTACTCTCGGGTGCGCTTGGTACCCATTGACGGGGGAACATCTACCGACGCAGCAGAAGACGCCTGGGGGCTCGCTGGCGTCTCTCCCAAGGCAGCAGGTGGCTCCACCACGGGTGACAGGCGGCCGGCAGAAGCTCTCCGGCGGGGGGCTCGGACGAAGCCAGCGGCGCTCGCTTCTTCGTCCACATGGTCTTCATCGTTCCCCATCACCACGACTGGGGGGAACGGCTGCGGACACTCGGGTCTGGGGCAGCATCGACCCCGAGGCAGACTGCGGGGGCGGAGCAGCCCCCTCTCGTCGTCATCTTCATCATCGTCATCGCTGGCAACCGGGTCGTCGCCAGCATCTTCGTCTCTGTCGGAGGCGTCGGTCTCGCGCCCGTCGCCTCCGTCATCGTCGTCGTCAGAGCCGGAGAATTCCTCTTCGGATTCCTCCTCGCTCTCCTCGTTGGACTCCCAGCATTCTCCTTCTTCAGGGCTGGAAGGTGCCCTGACCTTGCGGGTCTTCACCACAGGAGGTCTGGGCCCGTGATCAGCCCGGCCTACAATACCAAAGGCGTTGCAGACCGGCATCTGCGCCAGGATCTTGTCCTTCTCCGGGTCGTCGCACAGGGGCAGAAACCCCTTGGGCAGCTGGTACTTGACCCCTGGAGTGAAGGTCCCTCTCACGTTATCCCGGACAAGGTTTTCCTCCATGTCGGGACACCTCAGGCGAGAAGGATCCCCGGGGCCCTGGAAGTTCCAGGCCGGGTGCGGGCGTTTCTGCACGGCGCGAGGCGATTGCGGAGGAAATGAGCGACGATGGCGGCTCCGGAAACTTCTTTCTCGCGAAGAAGTTTGAAGCGCGCCACGACCGCCGAGAACTGTTCATCCTGCAAGCTGACACTTCTCCAAGTGTCCAGATCCACTGGACGCTCCGTCGGCTCCTCCAGCTGAGCATCGGCTTCTGGCACCCCGACCAAGAACCAGTGATCCCTCCACTCTTCCCATCTGGATTTGGTTTCCATGAGGGGGAAGGCCCACTTGATGTTCGGACGGAAGCAGAACGTGACGCTGCCTCCCATCCAGCCTTGGCCCCCAATGCGAGGGTAGAAGAAGTGGCGGAACAGCGCCACGGATGGCATCACCCCGACGAACGCCTCGCAGGTGTAGGCGAAGACCGCCAAGTCGAGGATGGCGCCGGGCGTCAGATGCAAGAGCTTCAGCTGATACGCGCGCAAGATCTCCATGAAGAAATCCGAGAAAGGGGGGACGAGCCCCATCAACATGAAGCTGTCGAAAATGGGGATCTGCTTGGGTGTCCTGGCCCAGCCACCATCGGCGCCAGCGACTCCATCACCCCAAGTGCCCCGCTTTCCGCATCATCTCCGTATCACCGGCGAAGCAGCTGGGAAACAAGGCCTTCTGTTTCTTGAGCTCGGCCCGCTCGGCGTTGCGCGCCGATCTCCGCCGCGATCTCTTGGTTTTTGGGGATAGCGGCTTCTCGGTGGGCGAGGCCTCTGCGCTTTTCTTCCTCCGGGCGAGAACTTTCATCCGAGCCATTGGAGCAGAAGGGAAATTGGTGCAATGGCAACAAGGGGAGGCGGCGGAGCAGATCAGGAAGACGAAGGTGGAGGCGGCGATTTGGGGATTTCGGCGAATCTGGAGAGGTAACGGCTACAGTGGAAGTCAGTCGTGGCTTATAAGGCATCCCACACGTCACGTCGCGGCCCCATTACTCCGACGGACGTGGGGATCGAGGGGGCGTGCCGATTTCTGCGCGTTTCGCCCGTTGGATTCCAGGATAAGCAAGGGGTCCGTCTGAATCGCAACGTTCGCCGTGATTCAGTCAACAGGACCCGGGGGCTCGTCTCTACCACGCCTCGGCGGGTCCCCAACGAAGCTGAGAAGACCAGGTACCCGGGACCCACTTTGACCTATCTTTAGGCCATGGCCCCGGCAGCTGGAGCAAGAGCCTCCGGGACCATGCCCGGGGGCTACTGTCGCAACAGTGGAACATGGGGTTCCCCTAGTACTGCCAAAGTGGGTCCACCCCACGTGGGCCCAAGATGAAGATGGACAAGACCAAGACTCAAGTCAAGCTGGCGGGTTCACTGTCAAGACACGCATGGCCTACGACGACTAAGGGCTCCGGTCCTGGGGACCTTCCGGGTCCCCGAATCAAGCGAAAAGGCCAGGAAGGACCCGAGAGCCCGAGTTCCCGGCAGGAGGCCAGGCTCCCTCCCGGGTACTTCCTACGTTCCTGTGGATAAGCACTCCACCTCACCACGGAAGACTTGGGAAGCAAGGCGAAGGCAGCGCGGGCGGGAAGCACGTCCGGTGGTGGTGTCAGCTCCTGTCCACCCCAAGGCGGACGCTCCCACCTAACCCAGAGGAGACGCTAGGCTGAGGAGAGGCCACGTCTCCCCCTAAACTAGATGAGGAGGGTCCTTCACCCCGAAGGTCCCTCATGCTCCTCACGTGACCCTGTGGCAACCCCTTAGCCTATAAAAGGAGGACCAAGGCACGGGAGGAGAGGAGGACAAGATAGAGCAAGGACGAACACAAGCTAGAACCAGAGCAAGACTAGACTAGGGCTGCGGAGGTAGAGAGGAAGGTGATCTCCTCCGGGTCAGGATCTGTCCTTCTTCTACCTCGGGCCAAAACCCTTCCGGGTACCCTGTCCGGGAGGTTCCATTGTAAGCCACACTATGATGAACTCATCAATCCAGACATGCAGGAGCAGGGCTTTTAGCCTCCGGGCGGCCTGAACCTGGGTAGCTCCTTGTGTCCCTTTGGTTGCATGCTTTGATCGTGGAGAGAAGAGCTTGATCTAGACTCCGCCAAAGAAGACGATTCTCAGCCTCCTTCGCGCCCCGTGCCGAACCTAAAAGGGGGTATCCTATACTCCCGGTGTCCGTGCAACGAGACACGACAAGTATGATTGAGCACGGCCTCAGGCTAGTTTTCTACTAGTACAGTTTCAGAATGTTGATCCAGCTTGGGTCAGTGGTGTGTTCTAGCTTATGGTCACTGCTTGAGACCTGCTCTATTCTAAATAGTGAACTTGGATGAATTTAGTTGTACACTCCACCTAGAGCCTATGCTTAATTGCCTGTTTGCGTGCAGTTTGTTCGGTCTGTTTGGGCTTGGGGAGGCAGACCCTGTTTAGCTAGCTTCTGATGCGGTCGCCAATGGCCTGCAACATGGATGTAATGAACCATCCAGCATGCTTCAAATGTCATTACCTTGACGTCGTCATATGAATACTGGTGTTTGGTTCCGTGAGAATCAACTGCTGTTTTTCTCTCCTTCAAACTTCGCGAGTGCTCAAGTATTTAACAACCAACAAAAGTCCAAGAACACTTCGCGAGTCACATCTGATTAACGATCAAACTGCTCGTATGGTGCTTCTGGACAGTATACAAAAATAAAAAAGGTGTGCTACATTTTATTTCCAAAATTTTCACCATGCAGGTAAAAAAGGATATCAATGCTAGCTTAATCCGGGTAACCGTGCTGGAGTCATCCCAATGTTTGTGACGATCCGACTGCTGAACTTGTTTATGTTTAAAAGATAAAAAACATAGTCATGACAAAAAGCTTTCTTACATACTCGTGCTCATAATAACACGCACACAGACACACACCACAAAAAAGTTGTACAAGAGGCAAGAGCCAATATATAAGTGTACCTCTGCATTGTTGTTCTTTCATGAGAAATCAAAGGCTGCCAAAGTATCACGAGTTGTTGATGGCGTAGCAAGGTCCATCTTCAAAGCGATATCACCAATTCCCCGATGGGCCATGAGTAACCAAATGAAGGTGAGAAGCTCCCCACCTTTGCCAAGCTGCTGCGCGTGCTCTCCTGCACGGGACTTGCCGGCTACGTAGAGGAGCAGCCCTACCCATGTATCCCTAGTCGCCAGTAGAGTATCATGGAGGGGCAGTGGTGCTATGTGATCAAGGATGCTCTTCACCACCTCAAGTTGTTGAATTCCTGCAAATTTCCCAGTTTCCCCTTGATTACTTCGTCTCGGATATCTTTCTTGTTGGTGAAACGGCAGCCCCTGACAGCCTTGGAAACTTGTGCGAGGGCCTCTCTCGCTGTGCCGGTAACGGGTAACATGGCAGGGTTCACAACTAGCAGGTAAATCATGTAATTCGACAGCTTCTCGCTCATGTCCTTAAGATGGTGTGATTGTGTGGGATCATAATCTGCATTCCCAGGGACGCAGTCACTCAAGAGCAAGTCTGTGAACAGATGGAGGGTAAGAATGGCATACTCAAGGGGCAGACCAAGTATGATCTTCAGCATTGGACCAAGATCTGGCTTATTTGTTTGCGGCCCCATCTTTATGACCCGTCTTGAGTAGAAGAATGGTTTAACCTGACGCTGAACGCATGCCAAAATCTCCTTGGTGTTGGCCTTGACTCTGCTGCTATGTCGAAAGTCGCTCCACATCTTGTCAAGACCGACCATAGCCATCACCTTTGTGAGTAGCTTGAAGAACCCTGACTGGTCACGGATATAGGAGCTCAGCAAGCTATATTGTCCGATGGAGTTTGACCATAACGCCCTTGTGCTTGGGAAGACGGTGGAGAGAACATACCAAGACATGCGGGCAGGCATATGACACTTTCGAGCTTCTAAGAATGCCCAGGTCCATGGTGACATCATCATGATTAGCACTGAGCATATCTCTAGGAAAAATACTCCAACGAATAGTACAAAGGTAATGCCAACATCAACTCTGCTGTACATCCGTTTACTGCTTGCAAGGAATAGAGCAAAAGCAACGATGGTGGATAACTGAGACACACACCGGAGCACGAAACCGCCCCATGTACGAAGCACTATTGCCTTGGAGTAGAGGTCATCGTACATAATCCCAAGCTCCAACTCTACCACCTTTTGTGCTTGATCAGAGTAGTAGATGTCGAAATCTGTTAAAAAATTCCCAGAGTGTTCATCCTCTAGCTCAGTAAGTGTAAATCCTGCAAAGAAACCCCGCACAACTACTGTTGTATGAAGAGCAAAGCGGACAATTCCAGAATAGGTGGCATCTTCAAGATTAACTTGTGGGAATTTCTGCTTTTGTTCACTCAAGGTGGAACTCCTGAGACCTCCCTGGCTTGCACTTTTGAGCGCCCATACCCTCTCCCAGTACTTTATAATTCCAACGACAGACACAAGTATTGCTGCAACTAGAAGCTTCAAGTGGTGTCTAAGAGATGAGCTCCAGAACACATACATTGCTAGGCCAACTTGGACTACCAAATTTAACAAGTGCCTCAGCCACAAATTGTTGTCCTCCATAGCAAACGCAGTGATGGTGTCTTGTCCACCAAGATGAATCAGGAGGAACGGTGCCCAGAAAAATACAAGTGGGTGGGAAGCCGCCTCAATTGCATCCTTCCCATGGCATCGCGATGCGGTGTCCTCACGACGAGACATGAAGCCAAGAGCATAGACTGCAACTATGTCAGCTCCAAGATAAGCCAACCAAATAGGAAGCCTGAGCAGCATGCTAGTGCTGCAACGCCGAAAAACACCGGTGAAGAAGAGGAAGATTTGTAACGTGAAGCTGAGAAGCACCAGCAACTGGATTTCCCAATCATTCCAGAATTGCATCAAGCTTGTGGTTGTTATATGTTCCAACCAATGTGAATTCCATAGACCATCTGTTGGCATCAATGATGCATATTAGGCTACTTCATTGCAGTTCATACCAAATATTCTAATTATTTCTTGTGTTTAGTAAGACAACGCAATAAAAAAACTAGTGGCTACTTGGTTGGTTAACATTCACTATGCCGATGTCTACAAAGATCTATACAGGACATATACATACATCGCCTTGAATTGCTTAAAAAATGAAAGAATGTTCAGGAATTTAAAAAAAAACTAGCTAACCAGTTAGGTAAGTCGAATTACCGGCATGAATAGGCATGGTGTCTGGCATACTGCTAGCTGCTCCTCATGGATGCATGAGTAGTTTCAGTTTCAAAATATGTATGAACACGGCGGGAGTGTTTGCTCTCAGCCTGCAATGCACTACAGATTCATTTAGCATTTACCCTGAAGCAAGGTATAAAGGCAAAAGAGCTAGCATCGGTTCGGAAGCAAGGTATAAAGGCAAAGACTACCTTGTTCTCATAACGCCAATGCATGCTGTCTGTGGTATAGTGCTACCTGTAAAGCCGAAGGTTAGATTCATCATTAAAAAAGATTCAATTGCACCATAGATCCTTAATCTTGAAAGTCTAGTCCAAATAGATATATAAATTAGAAAACAGATGAATCTAACCTTGTAGTTCCGGGCCGTGATACCACCCAGAACCGAGGCAGTCAGCGGCAGGGTGGACCTTTCGTCCCGGGCCGTGATACCACCCAGAACCGAGGCAGTCAGCGGCAGGGTGGACCTTTCGTCCCGGGCCGTGGTACAGCCCGGGACTAGAGGTCCCGCTATATCATCTCCCACCCCGGGCCAGCCACCATTTTTGAACTCTCAAGATCATCTCATTGTTTCCTCTCTCAAGCTCAAGTGTAGCCCCATTTTTTTCCAAGATTTGTCAAGATAGACGGCACCCATCTCTCCAAGGGTTAGCAACACTTGATCCTTTCACCCGGCGGCCGAATTTTAGCCATTTCCATACAAGTTTAGCTCATTTCATTTTTATAGTGCTACCTAGGTGTTTGATGAAATGCCTAAACTAGGTAGTTCATTTTTTTATGTATTTTGAGCTCAAATTAATTTATTATTTGTGGATTTTAGTGTCGTCTCGGTCCTCACCGCCGTCGATAGCCCCCGCCATCCCGTGACCGGCACCACCTCGGTGAGCCTCTTCTTTTATCTGTTATTTTACAAAATTACTTGTATGATTTGAATGCATAATTATTTTTCTTGTATAATTTTCTTATGTTTTTTATGTATAGTGTCATGGTTTTGATATCCGTCCCCGTCGTCCCTCGTCCGGTCTATGATTCGGATGTGGTATATTTTTATCACTATTTATTTTGTTTCGTGTTTATAACAATCATGCCGACCAAATTGACATAGATATATTTTTATTTAGGAGGTAGTTGAACCGGAAATTCCAGCCGACCCTATTGTAGAGTTTTTTAAAAAGAAAACAACGATTTGAAAGCAAAATTGAAGATAAGTGAAGATCTTCGTCTCCAATGCCTAGAAGAGAAGATGGTATTGGACTTGAAGATTGCCGACATCGTTGATGCTCACGGGGTCGAGCTTACCGACGTCGTCGCTGTTCACGAGATGAAGATGGATGCAATGCGCTTGAAGCTTAGAAAGATTAGAAAATATGTCATTAGTCAAGAGGCTTGGTATCATTATGCTGTTGGTTCAATAGTTACCTTAGTTGCGATTCTGATCGCATTTGTTGTTGGATTTAAATTCTTTAGATAGTTGTATTCTAGTTTCAATTAATTTATGTTTTATGAGAACTATGTATTACATTTGGTCACTACTATACTTTGGTTTTAATGTGATGAACTTGTATTAATGAATATGATATGTTTCCTATTATGTTGGTTTATCGTAATGGGTTTTAGCGGTGATTTGCAGATGAGTCATCCGTGGATGTACGCTGACCGACGCTCTAAAGAGTACATGGATGGCGTGCAATCTTTTCTCAATGTGGCTAAGGATAACAAGGGGCCCAATGGTTTTATGTGTTGTCCATGCAAGAAATGTCGGAATGAGAAGGATTACCCTAACACAGACAGAATTCACCTCCACCTGATAACTTCTGGTTTCATGCCCGGCTATAATTGTTGGACCAAGCACGGAGAAAAAGGGGTTATGATGGAAGATAACGAAGAAGAAGAGAACGATGACAACTACATGTACCCTGAATATGTTGGTAACCCAACAGGGGAAGCTGATGATGAACCAGATGATCCCATCATACATGATGATTTACGTGGGGTCATCGTTGATGCACATACCCTAGCAGAAACTACACTTGAGAAGTTGAAGTTGGAGCGCATGTTAGAGGATCACAAAACAAAGTTGTACCCAACTTGCGAAGATGGCAACACAAAGCTCGGTACCACACTGGAATTATTGCAATGGAAGGCAGCGAATGGTTTATCTGACAAGGGATTTGGGAGTTTACTGAAAATAGTGAAGGACAAGCTGCCGGCTGGTAACGAATTGCCCGAGAGTGCGTATGAAGCAAAGAAGATTATCTGCCCTCTAGGATTAGATGTGCAGAAGATACATGCATGCATTAATGACTGCATCCTCTACCGCGGTGAGAAGTATGAGAATTTGAATGAATGCCCGGTATGCGGTGCATTGCGGTATAAGATCAGAGCAGATGACCCTGGCGATGTTGAGGGCCTGCCCGCCAGGAAGAAGGTTCCTGCCAAGGTGATGTGGTACGCTCCTATAATACCACGGTTGAAACGTTTGTTCAGAAACAAAGAGCATGCCAAGTTGTTGCGATGGCACAAAGAAGACCGCAAGAGCGACGAGATGTTGAGACACCCGGCTGATGGGTCGCAGTGGAGAAAAATCGATACAGAGTACAAGGAATTTGCACGTGACCCAAGGAACTTAAGGTTTGGTCTTAGCACGGATGGCTTTAATCCTTTTGGGGAGCAGAGCAGCAGTCATAGCACCTGGCCTGTGACTCTATGTATCTATAACCTTCCTCCTTGGTTGTGCATGAAGCGGAAGTTCATTATGATGCCAGTGCTCATCCAAGGCCCGAAGCAACCCGGTAACAACATTGATGTCTACCTGAGGCCATTAGTTGATGAACTTTTACAGTTGTGGCGTGATGAAGGGGTACCTGTGTGGGATGAGTACAAACAAGCGGAATTTAACCTACGAGGGTTGTTGTTTGTAACCATCAATGATTGGCCTGCTCTTAGTAACATTTCAGGACAGTCGAACAAGGGATACAATGCATGCACACACTGTTTAGATAGCACTGAAAGTATATATGTAGGTAACAAGAATGTGTACCCGGGTCATCGTCGATTTCTTACAACTCAGCATCCCCTAAGAAAGAAAAGCAAGCAGCAGCATTTCAAAGGTGAGGAAGATCGCCGGCCGAAGCCACCCCTCCAAAGTGGTGAAGATATATATGATGCGGTCAAGGATTTAGATGTAATCTTTGGAAAGGGTCCTGGCGGACAGTCTGTTCCGAAGGACGCTAACAACCACGTTCCCCTGTGGAAGAAGAAGTCTATATTTTGGGAACTACCCTATTGGAAAATCCTAAAGGTCCGCTCTGCAATCGACGTGATGCACGTGACGAAGAATGTTTGCGTGAACCTGCTAGGCTTCTTGGGCGTGTATGGGAAGGCAAAAGATACTCCGGAAGCACGAGAGGACCAGCAACTTTTGAAAGACCCAAAGAACCTGCATCCAATGAGGACGGATAAAGGACGTCTACGTCCTGCTAGCTACGTTCTTACCAAAGAAGAGAAGGAGATATTTTTTGAAGTCCTGAGCAGTATGAAGGTCCCGTCTGGCTTCTCGTCGAATATAAAGGGAATAATAAATATGGCAGAGAAAAAGTTCCAGAACCTAAAGTCTCATGACTGCCACGTGCTGATGACTCAACTGCTTCCGGTTGCATTGCGGGGGCTTCTACCGGAAAATGTTCGAGTATCCATTGTTCAGCTATGTGCGTTCCTCAATGCAATTTCGCAGAAGTCAATCAGCCCAACCACTCTATTAAGGTTACAGAAGGATGTGGCTCAATGTCTCGTTAGTTTTGAGTTGGTGTTCCCACCATCCTTCTTCACTATTATGACACATCTCCTAGTACACCTGGTCGACGAGATTCACATTCTGGGTCCTGTATTTCTACACAATATGTTCCCCTTTGAGAGGTTCATGGGAGTGTTGAAGAAGTATGTTCATAACCGTGCTAGGCCAGAAGGAAGCATCTCCAAAGGGTATGGAACAGAGGAGGTCATTGAGTTTTGTGTTGACTTTATTCCCGGCATTAAGTCGATTGGTCTTCCTGAATCGCGACATGAGGGGAGACTAAGTGGAGAAGGCACTCTAGGAAAGAAATCATACATATGCAGGGACGGGTATTCTTTCACAAAAGCACACTACACAGTTCTGCATAATTCCACTTTGGTGGCTCCGTATATCCAGATGCACAAGGATATTGTACGCTCTAACAACCCGGGGATGGATGACTCCGCCATTGCAAAGGAACACATGGAGAATTTTGGCGGTTGGTTGGAAACGCATCTGAACAACAACACAGTCTCAGATGAGCTGTTCTTGTTGTCTAAGGGGCCATCTTCGACTATTTGGACTTTCCAAGGGTATGAGATAAACGGGAATACATTTTACACGAACGCCCAAGATAAAAAGAGCACCAACCAAAATAGTGGTGTCCGCTTTGATGATAAGAGCACGAATGAGGCCACGGTCACATATTATGGTTGCATAGAGCAGATATGGGAACTTGACTATGGACCTTCTTTGAAGGTCCCTTTGTTCTGGTGCAAATGGTTCAACCTGAGAGGCGGCGGGGTAAAGGAAGACCCATTGTACGGAATGACTACAGTGGATCTCACGAATGTTGCGTACGACAACGAACCATTCGTTCTAGCCAAGGATGTGGCTCAGGTTTTCTATGTGAAGGACATGTCTACCAAGCCAAAAAAAAGAAAAGATAAGGAAGTGAATACATCAGCCGATGAGCCAAAGCGCCACATAGTTCTTTCAGGGAAAAGAACCATCGTGGGAGTGGAGGACAAGACAGACATGTCAGAAGATTACGACAAGTTTCATGAAATTCCGCCCTTCAAAGTGACCACTGACCCAAGTCTCAAGTTATATGCAGACCCTTGTCCATGGTTACGGAGCGATCAGAAGAAAGGGTCTCACAAAAAGAAAAAGCGAAGACTAAATAGGGATGTTGTTCATGATGTGTAATAATTTATTAAACTTTTATATAATTTATAGTATGGAGGACAAGACAGACATGTCAATGAAATCAAGCGTATGGCGGTGGCGGAATGTAGTACTTAATTTATAAATTTTTGATGTAGCATCAAACTTTGTGATGTGAAATGATCCACTGCGCATGTAGTACTTGATTTATAAATTTTTGAATTGATTTTAAATTAAGCGTATGTAGTACTTAATTTAAAACCAAGCGCATGTGATACTTCATTTTAAACCAAAACAGAAAACAGGAAAATGAAAGCAATTTTTACTTAATTTAGACAAGTAAATCAAAAGATATAAAAAAAGTAAGAAACCAGAAAATTAAAAAAAATTAACCTCTAGTACCGGGCCGTGCGACCACCCGGTACTACAGGTCCACTGGGCTTGGCGCGCAAATTTTCGCGGCCCTGAGGGACCTCTAGTACCGGGTGGTAACACGGCCCGGTACTAGAGGGTCTCTAGTACCGGGTGGAGCCACGGCCCGGTACTAGAGGCCTTTTTGGCGCTACTTCTAGTGGCTCGGGCCGAAAATTTGCCCAAGTCCAGCAAATCGACGCTCCGCCTCCGGGCTCCAGACGACGCCCCCCCTGCGCCGCCAGGCTGCCGGATTTCGTCCCCGCGCCGCTGCCGCCCTCACCGTGGGTCGCCGTCCTGCTCCTGCTCCGGGCGCGGCCGTCCCCGCTCTTCCCCCGAGCAAGATCGTCGTCCCCGAGCAAGCAAAGCTCGCCCCCGACCCACGGTGAGCTCGTCCCCCCCGACCAACTACTCTCTCCCTCTCTCAGATCTAGCGCGCGGCGGCGGACCCTAACCACGGGGCCGGCGCCGGAGTTGGCAAACAAGAACAGATTTTTAGGGCCTAAGGGCCGATTTCATTATAATTAGGCCACAAACGGCCGATTACATTGGGGGGGGGGAGGCCATTGATAAGGCCATTACATTGGAGGGGGAGGGTTGCCGTGCCGGTGCCGCCTAGTCGTCGAGGATGTAGAAGGGCGGCGGGGTCCAGAGATGCTCCGGTGGCGCCTGCTGCTGCGGTGGCGCCTCCTGCTGCTGCGGTGGCGCCTCCTGCTGCTCCGGTGGCGCCTCCTGCTCCTGCTCCGGTGGCACCTCCCAGCTCCCGCCGGTAAAGACCCAGGACTGGCCAACGAGGCCGGTAGGCAGAGGAGGCGGCGGCGGAAGGTCCTGCTCCTGCTCGCGTTCCATGGCGTAGTGCCACGGCTCGACCTCGTCCGGGTCGTACTCCTGCTGCTGCAGTGGCGGGGCGGCATCAGGGGCGGCGCCGCGGCCGCGGCCGCGGTCCTCACCTTCTCCCACCTCTTGATCTCGTCCTCGACGAGGCTAGGTTGGAGGCCTCGTACGCGGCCACCATCTCCGGGTCGTCCTCATCCTCGGGGACCTCCTCCTCGAACCACAGCGCGTCGGGCAGCGCTGGGTAGGCGGATTGGACGGCGCGGGGCGCCGGGGCGAAGTAGGAGTGGCGGCGGTCCTCGTGCTCGTCCTTGAGCCACTGCTCCCAGTGAGGGGAGTCCGCCGCGTAGGGGGGTCGTTGCGGAGCGCCGGAGGGAGGAGGCGGCGCCGGCGCGCGATCTCCCTGTCCAGTTGCCTCCCAGGGAGCGAGACCGCCGGCAGGAATCCTCTGCGGGTTCAGGTGCCAGCCCTCGGGGAGGTGGACGTCGTTCCACTCCAGCGTGGCGGCGTTGTCCCAGTGCCACTGGCACTCCGGCTCCGGCACGTAGCGCCGGCGCCGGATCCTCCTCCCTCCAGCGGTGGTGGTGGTTCGTAGCGGCGCGTCGGGTGCGTGGGCGACCCGCACCGGTGGCGCGGTCCTCCGCACGCCCTCGGAACGACGCCCAAGGCCGCCGGCGGTGGAGGCAGCGCGGCGACGGTTGGAGGACTCGCCGGTCTCGTTCTTCGGGGACTTCCCGAACCAGCGCGACATGGTGGCGAGGGCACTGGACGGGCGGAGGGGAACCGTGGGAGCGGAGCGGAGTGGAGTGTCCACATCCGCATGGGCGCGTCCCTTTTTAAAGACCAGGACCGTCGGGAGGGGAACCGTCGGTTGGGCCAGCGCCCGGGTCGCTGGCAAGTGGGCCAGGAGCATTGACTCCGGGTGGGCGGGGGCTGTTGGTGCTCCGCATTGACCACGGGGGGTGAAGGCGAGGCGGCCGGGTGGGAACACGAGGAGGGGAGGTGAAGACGAGGCGGGGCGGGAACACGAGGCAGGGCGGCGGGGTCAGAACTGGGTCGCTGGCAGGTGGGCCAGCATTGACCACGCGTGGCCAGTGGGCGGTCACACGTGGCGGTGGGGCGGGTAGGCGCTGGCAGGTGGGCCAGCATTGACCACACGTGGCCAGTGGGCGGTCACACGTGGCGGTGGGGCGGGTAGGCGCTGGCAGGTGGGCCAGCGATGACCACGGTGGCCACCTTTGACCAGGTTCTGGCCCAAATTTGGGCTGGGCTGGGATTGGGACAGCCTATGTTTTTTTTGAAAGATTTTTTTCTTTAGATGCAATATTAAATTGTTTTTGTTGCATATTTGTATACTAATGCTATTATTGTTTTATCTTTTTTTTGTATTAGTTAAACAATGGATGTCGATGCTCCCTTCGTAACGAGAGAAGGGGAAGAAGAGATACTTTCCTACATTTTGGAACCCGGTGAATTTCGGCATCCCGCGGAAGGAGCTGAAGATGAGGACTCGGAAATTGGTGGACCCACGCCGTCTGGCGAGGTATATTAAGCCTATGTTGAGCAGATGCAATAACTGATTTGTGCATATATATGTATTCACACATGTTTCATATTTTTAGACCTCCGCATCGAACCAATCCACTAAACGAGGCCATGCCCAAGGGATGGGCAAAGATGAGCATCTCACAATTGACGAGGTGAATGCAACTACTGGCCAACCACTGGCACCCGTGCCGAACGCAGTTAAGTTTGTGCATCAATGCGGAGTCACTGTCAGGGACAACGTTTATATCAGCACTCAGGAATGGATTAAGCCAAAGTTAGAGGGAGTTAGTTACGTCGACAAGAGAACCAAAGATGTGCTTTGGAACAAGCTCATTGCACATTTCACCCTACCGGTCTTGGAAGATGAGGTGAAGACAAAAAAAATGACGGACAAAGTCAAGCATTTCGCTCTTAAGAAGATGGCTCAACAATTCAATAACTACAAGAACAAATTATTCCGTGAGTGGGAAGAAGATGGGAAACTTCCGGATTTCACCGGCACACGAGAGAGGCAGCGGCCTCACTGGCCTGCATTTCTGGAGTACAAGAAATCAGAACGAGCTAAGAAAAGGTCGCAAACGAATAAGAATAATGCAGCGAAAAAGAAGTATCACCATAAGATGGGGCCAGGTGGCTACCGAGTTGCCGAGCCTAAGTGGGAAAAAATTGAGTCCGAGTTGCGTGCAAAAGGGCTCACCCCGGTCACAGAGGAATGGGACAGAAGGATAAGGAATTGGCTACTTGCGCATGGAGGGGAGTATGACATGGAAACAGGGGAGTTAATAATTGATGAAAGCAAAGTAGTCAACGGAGCCCAAAAAAAAATTATTGACTTAATTGCCAAGTCTAAAGAGGGAAAGTTTATTTCCGACAGAGAGAAGGACGAGCTGTCAGAGGCCCTCGGGACCAAAGAAAAAGGAGGATCAACACGAGGCTTAGGAGAAGTGCCGTGGATTGAAGGGTTTCCCGAGGACCGTGCCTCTTATAGAAGCCGATTGAGAGCAAAGAGGAGGAAGGAGCAGCAGGAATCAGACCGGTTGATGATCTTAGAAAGAAATCATGACCAGATGGTTGCTCTCTATAAGGAGCAGCAGAAGCAAATAGATCAAATGCGCGAGCAAGGGGCGCCAACTCTTCAGCTGGAACAAGCGAGTCAAGGCGGCCCATCGCATCGCAGAAGCAGCGTGGCTTCCTCGGTTATGGTCGGTGATGATGAGACAAGTTACCCCGTGGATTATATCACGGAGAAAACAACTTGTGAGCTGCATGTCCCAGTATTTAACTTATCCATGAAGGCGGCGGACGGCTATGCATTCTCCATTGACTCTACAGCATCGTGGCTTGGCAATGCCATTCCAGATGGATTTGCTCGTGTCGGCGTGGATCAAGTTGTACAAGGATATGAATCACTGAACCTTGAGTTCCCAAGAGCTGATGATGAGTCGGTGCTAGGGGACGTCGTGGGTGGTCTAATTCTATGGCGGAAGAAATACATCAAGTTTGAAGGCTGGGCGCCAAGGCCACCATCGTCTCCGCCAATTCACGATTCACCACCTGATGACGATGAAGGGGACGACAACCATCAGTCGCCTCTGCATCAGTCGTCTCCGCCGCCGCGTGCGCCGACTCCACCGCCGCGTGAGCCGACTCCACCGCCGCGTCAGCCCACTCCGCCGCCGCATGAGCCGACTCCACCGCCGCATGAGCCGACTCCGCCGCCGCATGAGCCGACTCCTGAGCCCCGACATAGGAAGGGCGCCACTTCGTCGTCCATGGGATTCGGGCGAGACCCCCGACGTTCGCCCCTCCCAAAAGTACCCAAAAGCCTTGACGACCTCAGAGCTTGCGACATGACTAAAGAGCAATTGGATGCGTGGGTGGATGCAGACACAAAAAGACAGCTTGCACGGAAAAAGCCCGAGGAAAAGCAAACATTTACTGCAAAGGAAAACAAGTGGGCTATTGGATTCATCACGGAACCATCGCAATATGAGAAAAATAAGCCAGATAACTATTTACGAGCTCTGAGTAAAAGTAGTAGCTCTCCCAAGACGAGAAGTAGTAGTGCCAGAGGGAAAAGAGACGTTGCCCAGCTCGGACAACAGGCAAACCAGTCGATAGCCCCGCTCGTAGTTATACCCAGTGGTCATGGCTCCGTGACGGACCTAATTCCTACTTTATCCTTGAAGAAGGACTTTGCTGCAGATGCTGGTATTACTCTTGCTCAACTGGACAACGAAAATCTCTTTCCGTCTGATGTAGATGATTCATGGAAATGGAAATGGGGGAGGTCCCTGCTGCGAGGTGATCAGATAAAGTGTCTACCGACATGTATGCGACAACTCCATAGTTGGTACATGAAAACCACAAAGGAATTTGATGACTTTTTGATCTGTGTGAAAGTTACAAAAAATCATTTCGCGGGTGAAGACATGTTCACAATTCAGCTCGAAGAACTCTGGTACTTATACAACCTTGACTCCCTCGACTTGGCTCTCGTCGGTGCCTACTGTCTGTAAGTGATTCAATTCATTTATTTCCAAAAAAGATAAAGTCTTTAGCTCTCAGCTCGTTCATTGCCATCGCTAATTATGCTCACTACGGTATTATGCAGAATGAAGAGTGATGAATGTGGTAGAAAGGGCATCTATGGCTTTGGGTTCGTTAACCCAGTACGAGTTAATGCAAGGACACTAAAAAACCACGTGAAGGACACGGAGAAGAACTTGCTAAATGCCCTAATGAAGCAACATTTCAACACGGAGATAATGTTTCCTTACTTCTTCAGGTAAGAGAGTGTTACTCGCTTGTACAAATTAAGTGTAACTGATGAGTTACTGACGTGTATATAATCATGCGCAGCGATCATTACATTCTGCTAGTCATTGAAGTTGATAGATCAAGAGTTCAAGTCTACGACTCATTGGACTGGCCTGAGGAGAGGTACCAAAGCATTCTAGATACGCTCCAAAGGTAATTTCAAACATTATCGCACTATATCAGTCTCTCTTATTGATTTCAGAGATATCAAGCAACTAATAACTCATTTATTCTTTTTTTTGCCGGCAGGGTTTGGAAACAATTCAAAGCGAGGACAAAGGGTTCAGGTTCATTTGAAGAACAGCTGACTTTTGTTCACCCACAGGTAGGTAGTACGGTCTAGCTAGGTTCGCGCATCTCTTTATTTATTGTTTTCAATACCACTATATGTTGACTATGATTTGATTGAATTCTATTCTCGTAAAGTGGATCGAGAGGCAACCACAGGGGACCAATTTCTGTGGATATTTCGTTTGCGAGTGGATTCGTCGTTCGGTCACTGAGCGGGACCCAAAGAAATTTTTAGACGTACGTGAACAATCATATTCATCAATTGATCTCCAGTGTCATTCATAATTTTTGATAGTCATGATTAATATTCGTATTGATCTCCTTCTTTTATAGGCAGAGCCATTGCGCGAGAGTATGCCACTAAAGAAGCGCTTTCAAGCACTAGCAGAGGAACTTGCGGGGTTTCTGCTCAGCGAAGTCATACCTACAAAAGGAAAATACAATGGAGAATAGCGGTGAAGTCCCGGTTATGATCTCCCGTGTAACCGAATAGACGGGCTCTAGTCCCGGTTATGATCTCCACACACGTGTAATCGAATAGACGGGCTCTAGTCCCGGTTATGAGCACCTCCATGTAACCGGATAGACGTGAACATATTTTTATTTATGAACATTTTGATATGTTATATGTAGTTTCTGTTTTTAATTAATTAAACGCATATTTTTTTGCACCATTTCAATATTAAATTGGGAGGAAAAACAAAAAATTACAGGCTGCCACGTGTGAGGTCCTTGGTCCCGGGTCGTATGACCAATCGGGACTAGAGGTCCTCCACCACGCCCGCGCCTCGGCGGCCACGTGGGAGCCTGTTGTTCCGGGTCGTAACGGACCCGGTACTAGAGGGGGGGGGGGGGGGCTCTAGTGTCGCCTTGCTAGTCCCGGGTGGACACCCGGTACTAGAGGCCCTTACGACCCGGGACCAGTGGCCCTGTTTCCACTAGTGAATGATCTAGGCGCGAAACATTTTTTATTGGTTGCATGCAAAAAAGAAAATACTAGATGCATGATACAAAGTAGAATTGCTAATATCTACATGGGATATGAGACGAAAACTTATGACGACAGTGCATTAAACCTGTCTTCGGAGATAAGAATGTCACAGTATGTCTGATTCGAAATATAATTTTCTCTGTTAGCTTCACCTTGTTCTGGGCAAATAATTAGATGACACAAGGGTATGTTTTGAAGAATAAGGTTGGGTTCTTCAGTTATCCGGCAAAAAACACAAGTTGTCAATCGTGAAACTCTCGAGCCGAAATTTTGAATCTGCACTTGATAATGCATATCCCGAGAGATGACCATTTGCTTCGACTTGTAAGCAAGTGAAGTTTTAATTTTTTGTGTTTCACCCGATATTCGAAAATTTGGCCAAATTTGACCTATGGCTATCATACGGTTTGGTCAAACAATCTGCAATTTTATAAGGTGACCTGGAAGTACCCTATGCTGCATCGGCAATGATTTTTTTGTTATGTTAATGCCTATGCCTAGAAGTATCATATGCGGCATCCGAAAGGCAATTTTAATTTTTTACTATTAACTAGCAAGGTGGCCCTCGCAAATGCGAGGGCATTGCCTTCAAGGTATTTAATATGTTCATGAACCAATTTTTGGTTTCATAGAAACTGAAAAGAAGGAGATCTAAATCATGAACTAACGTAAATATTATGGTAAATAAATATCACATGCAAGGAATTCTGTAATTTATGGGAGAGTAAATATTTTGACATTATTAAAAAAAATGCCATGTCACATATTCTACGGGTTCCACACAACATACTGAAGTTAGAAAAATATGCATAGTTTTGGCATTTTAATCAATTACCAATTTACTCCAAGAATTTTTACATGAGTTATTTTTAATTTCATCACAAAAATCTGGCCAAAAGGTTTTTATCGCTCCTAGTAGTGTCCTCATACCACCTAGTACTTCAGCTTGATTGTTTGAATCGCACGATTTAGCTCTCGTTCTACTAAACTCACCCTTGAACAAAATAATTATGCACTCTCACTCACTTATGTTTGTCATATCATGGAACATGACTACGCTGCTATGGAAAACCTTTTTTTGGCATCTTCATCGGTCAATTTTTTCCTTTATGTTTGCAAATTCTAGTGGTTTCTCCTATCAAATTTTTGGAATAATTAACAAAATAATGTTGCCCCAAAAAAACCCAGAGAAAACTAGCATAACGTGTAATAATCACATCATAGGAAAACCATAGGAACTCATTATAGACATTATTTTATTTCGAAAATAGTATAGTCAAGGAAAATTGTCTTTTTTAGTTGAGTGTGATTTGTAGGAATACTTTCTCAGATTTATAATTCTCAACAGATCTACATGAAATTTCTATGAATAAATATTTATAACGACTCTGGAATTATTTACAACAAAAATGATAGGAGATCAATTCTGATAAAAAAAGCAAATCTTATCGCTGACCTATCCCAAGTAGAACACATTTAGTTGGTAGTCATAGTTCAGTTAATCCTTCATACTATACAATCATTGGATGGTTTTTATATTTGAATTTAAAGTATACTTATGTAATCTTTTTCTTAGGATAATTTGGAGTTATTTTATTAAAATCGGTACATGATCTATTTACCAAGGTTTTCTCGTGTACAACTATGAAATCTTTGACTTGTGATTTGTTCAAACACAGTTAAGATGTTTTGTTTTTCTTACAATTCTTGTAGATCTATCTTTCTCTATAATTTAAAGTAGACTTCCTTTTGTGATATGAATAGTAAAAATTAAGATCACATTTCATAAATTAGTCGGCTTTGTAACTTAAGAATTCCCTTTGCCTCGAACCTAATCTCTGAATTTTTCTTTTTCACTATTTTTCCGTTTCAATTTCTGCCAAGTTCCATTCACCCTTGACTCTTTGAGAGGTGAGAAAGGCACTAACAAATATCCTAACTGCATTTTAGACATGTTACGATGGTGTTTTTTCATGACAGTGTCTTGGGGTTGAGATGTTTTCATACGGAATAAAAGCCTATTGGCTCCGTCTAGTTGTTGGTGTTTTCCTAAGGATCAACAATTATCAGGTAGTGGTTAATGGAGCCAATTATTCTCATGGCATGCCATTTTATTGTTTAATCAAAACTCGGGCTTTGCTCCATATTTGCATACTTAAATAGGATTACTCTTTTGAATATAAAACGACATCCTTGTCAATAGCGAGCCAACAGCGGTAACTTTTTCAATCTCGAAACTCCCAGCCTCAAGTTGTCAGTGGACGATGTAGTGCAACTACGTGTACATATATGGTGGTAACTTTGTGGATCTAAAAGATAATCAATGTTTCTAAAAATTATAGCTAGGGCAAGTATTCATTTTTTAAACGGGTGCATATTGGTTCCTTTGCAGATCTGATTTTTAGTTTATAAAGAAAAAAAGAAAAGAGAAGAGTCGGGTTTTGACACGATAGAGTAAGCCGGGTAAAATCATTTTTTTTTACTGTCCGTTCGGGTATATCCTATTAAATAGGGAGCACAAAATCGTGATCTTTTGTTAAATCTTAGCCAAAAAATAAATGTTTCAGCTATCAAAATATTTTATGGATCAAACTGCTTCTATTTAAGACATGTACTCCCTCCATTCCAAAATACTCTACATTCTGGCCCTATATTAAGTTCCAAAATAGTCTACATCTTGGCTGGGTCCCACGTATGTAATTAAGAGGAGAGAGAGAAAGGGTAAACAAAGCAGCCCAGCACGCACGCGCGTATCCCTCATCTCCATCCCCACCCATCTTCCTTCTCGTGCCCAACTCCCGCTGGTCAAAGAAATAAGCTCCCAACTCCCATCGCCGCCGCCCTCTTCGTTCCCTCCCCACCTCGTTTCCGCCCCAATCTCCACCTCGCCTTCTCCACCTGCGTTAATGGCGCGGCTGCCATATAATCCCCGGTTCCCGTTGCTTCACATCAGAGGAAAGAGGGATGGAGCGGCAGATCGAGATCAGAGGAGTATATTGGTTTTAGTATATACCAGCATTATTGAATTTGCTTGCTTTGGGTTGTAATTTTCTAAAGCTTATTCCTCAATTTAAAATTTTGGAAGATTATTGAACTTTTTCCCCTAAAACATAAACTTGTGGAAGCTCTTCTTTGTCTTCCCGGTTACTTTTAAGCCTTGGTTTGTACATTCAGGAAGCCATCTTTGTCTCTGTAGATTTGTACATTAATTTTTGGAAAATTGGTTGAAATTATTAAGATGGACTGTGATTATTTTAAAGAAAATTCTCTTTTTTTTTGGAACATCCCAATCTTGTAGAAACCCATTTAAGTTTCAAAAACCCTTCCGACTACGTTTTTTTTTGCCAAATCTGACCCCTAGTCAAAATTAATTCCGAGTCTGTCTCCTTCGCGAAACTATTTCCGAAGCTGACCCATGTGCTCGGCGCCATTGGGTTCGGCGCCAATGTTGTGCAGGTAGGCGCCAATGGAAATCTGACAAATATTGCTCCAAGGGTTCCGCGCCAATGGCATTGGCGCCGACCTCACTTCGACACGTGGCTGACATGGCATCCACCTGCACTACTTCGGCGCGAGAATAAGATAGCTAACTTTGGAATTTTCGACACTTCTCTCCTCTATGTTTCTATGAATCCAACACTATGTGCATGGCACGTACAAATTTCGGAGTAATTATTTAAGTGTATTTTATGATAGGTCTTCATACAATATCTATGCACACATGCGTTGTGATTGTGTACGTGATGATTTTTGGATGAGAAAAAATAGTTTATGTACACATTTTTTTTTTGAATTTTTCCACGTATATTAAACCAGCAAAGAGTACACGATTACATCGATTACAAAACCAAAACTAAAAGAGACTAGCAAATCTATGAGATCTTCAAGCTCTTTCTTCATCCATGACACAATCTTGTACTTTTCTGAAGACAACCGTAGAACAACGCCAACACCACCAAACCACAGACCTGTGAATACCACTGAAGGTTCTCCCTTTTTAATTTTGAGCCGCAATGCCAAGCCTTTGTGCACGCACGCAACCATTAAATTAATCAAGCAACATCGGCAAGAGCACCACCACTGATATTCCAGGGACAAATAACTGAACCACTTTGTCGACGTCGTTGGGAGCCGAGAGAACGAATCACCATTGCCGAAAACGTAGTAGTCGGGATAGATATTGCGATGATAAACCTCCTCGTGGCAACCATGAGAAACAATCCAAGATTGATCTGGCGAAGCAAGATCTGAAGAATCATACCTAGACAGACTTAATCTTCCAAAGCAAGCATTGACGTCGGGAAGGATATCTCGCCGTCGAACGAAGCGTGGAAGATCACTTATTGCAGACGATACCATCTCCATTAACGAAGAAGATGATGACCAAAACCAGACTCTACCATTAAGGACCTTCTAAAAATGCCGTGCGCAGGTCCAAGGTCCCCACCCCTTCTAGTGGAAGATCACTTATTGCAGGTCCAAGGAGGCGAGGACCCGTCGAATCTTTACCGGCGGCGACGATGAAGCTACAGATATCACCGGCGGCGGCGGCTAGGGTTGAAACCCTAGGCCGCCGCCACGATCGCCTGCTCTCATGTCTTTCGTACGTATGGTGATAGCTATGTACACATATTTTTAACAGAGAGGAAGGAACTTAAATATTTATCAACGCTGTATTGCTAGCTGCGTCATTGATTCGAAAATAAATGTATAAGTACATCTCCAATAGAAAAGAAAAGAACATCTTGTTAGGTGATTTTGGTCTGCACGTTTGCTATTGTAACATATGTGGACTCTTGCAAGTTCGCTGCTGTAGCCCATATGGCTGGACATTTTTTTTCTGTAACAACCGTACGTGCTATAGGAATATAACTCTTTTTTTTACGTTAGCCAATATGTATTGCTAGGACATTTTTCTTTTCTTTTTGAACGTGTCAGATTATATAAAGTGTACATGTTAGTATTGTACGTAACTCTTAGATCTTTTAATCTCAACCATTATGATTTAAATCAACGGAGCACATATTTTTAACCTATGTGGATGAATATGGTGGCTTGTTTTACATCCTATTTTGCTT
The DNA here is from genome assembly GCA_947311845.1 of Poa pratensis. Taxonomy (NCBI): domain Eukaryota; kingdom Viridiplantae; phylum Streptophyta; class Magnoliopsida; order Poales; family Poaceae; genus Poa; species Poa pratensis. Next base: position 14,152,386 of record CAMZMU010000059.1, on the reverse strand, counting down.
TTAGTATATAATAGATGCCTATGCCGGCCGTTTTGACCTAAATTTGAACACAAACAAAGGAAATTAAAGAAAATGGAAAACTTGTGCATGGAGTTCTTTTAGGTGACATGGTTCCTAGGAAAAATACTAAAGTTATAATATGGTAATTTGAAGAAAAAACTTCACAAAAAATGCTATATATCATGTATGAGTTAACTTGACTTTCAGCTCACATGACTATGTTGATGGCCAAATCCATGTCATACTTCATTATTTTGCCCAAAATGGGTACAGAGTTTGATTTTGACATTGCAAACAACATTATCAACTAGAGACTCAAAAAAATGTCACAAAAAGTAGCTTTTCCATTCTATTAGCCCAAAGAATGACTTTTTGTGTGGATGTGAAGTATAAAAAGTAAATGTAAAACTTGCACCACGGCAATTTATAAGTAGCTATAACTAGTGGGATGGCCAATTTGAGAAATTTGACCTAAATTTTAAAGCAACCGAAGGAAACTAAAAGTTGGAAAACTTGCACTGGAGTTCTTTTATGGGATCTAGTTCCTAGGAAAAATACTGAATTTATAATATGGTAATTTGAAGAAAAAACATTCACAAAAAATGCTATCATGTATGAATTAACTTGACTTTCAGCTCAGATGACTATGCTGACGGCCAAATCCATGTCATACTTCATTATTTTGCCCAAATTGGGTATAGAGCTTCATATTGACATGGCAAACAACATTATCAACTAGAGATTCAAATATTTGTCACAAAAAAGTAGCTTTTCCATTTTACTAGTGCCAATAATGACTTTTTTTGGATGAAGTATAAAAGTCCATGGAAAATTTGCACCACGACAATATATAAGTAGCTATAACTAGTGGGCTGGCTAATTTGAGAAATGCCCATTTTCTTCTCCTTGTAGCTCAATTTTGACCTACGTTTTTGCGGTGACCCAGCATACGACTGCATGGTGTAGTATGCAAGTCGTTGACATAACACCAATGAAACACCGTTCCACCAGTATTACATCCCTCATAGTGGTTCAACAGATACATCGCGGGTCCAATATTTTACAATCTTGACTTTTACAAAAGATCCTCAGAACTTCCTCGAGATAATGAGGTAAGTTTGAGTAATCAGAGATCCAAAGGAAACAATGACAAATTAGCTAAAAGTAAAGCTACCTCTAACACTAATTTGCTTGCGCTTGCTGCTACAGCAATGCCCTATAGATATAGGTTCTATTGTTTAGGGATTGATTCCCCATTCTAATCTTTGACTTCATCCCCACTATGATTGATGCAGACGTTGACTCCATTGCCTCAACTGGATAGCTTCATTCTTCGTAGTTGTCTTCTGCATCTTCTTGGGTTTGGATGTCGTCCTTGAATGCTCCAGAGTCTAAGCAGGGGTTCAATGGGGCAAGGTTGAGTAACAACGTTACTCAGCAAGTTCATTATGTAAGGTGGGAAGATTGATGCACTATCTACAGCCACAGACCAACATTCGTCATAGGCTAATGCAAGTTTTCATATACATTTCTTCAAAAGATTAATTTTATTCAGAATAACTATGTTTGCTAGCCTTCACAGGTGGCTAGAACTTCATGGAGCTCCTTTCCTGCAGCGTTCGTAGTTCCTTCCCGGAATAGGGAGTAAGATGTCACACTTTTGTACATTCTGCAGAGGTGTGTTGCTTTAACCATAAGAGATCAAATCCTTGTTGCACAACCAGGCGATCTTTCCCATCCACACTTCGTTGGTGTGGGGCCTAGTAGATGATCCAAGCCATTCACTGCCCTTCTCCACAACCCCGCATGCCCGCCCATTTCTGCAAGCAGATATACCCCTGATATTCTCCTCGCAAGGTAGAACTACCCAGGCAACCCCTTGCAGACCATCATAGACACCAGTGGCCATGGGCATTAAGGGACCCCACCCATGTGCATGTAGTCTCGCAAGACATACAACGAACGGTAACTGGCTGTCCGTTGACATGCGAAAGGAAGAAGATCCAGATGACTTTCCCGTCCCATTCTAAGTCTTATGGTTAACGCGTAATTTACGGCGCAAGAATCACTGGTGACATTTGTTATTAAGTCCTAGATAATACTTTCCCGTGCAAATGGAACCTCCACCAATCACATATATCATACCATGGTTGCATTTGCCAGCCATAAAAGATTACCAGCACTCGGGTCGATAACGAAATAGTCATATTATTAAGAAAATAGATTTTTTGTCTCCTATTTGATGTGCGAGAGATAATACGATAATACTTGCAAATAGTTTCTTAATAAATACTTCAAAGGACATGAGCAAGGATAAATTTGCCTTTTTTATTGCAAGATTATGCAACCAAGGTCTTCGGGACAATATAAACTCTAAATCTGGAAAGAACATCATTAATCTGGTAAGGACTAATGTTTACAATATGATATTATGCATAAGAGATGCTATGCACTTTGTACAACCCCAAAATGAACCCCAATATTTTGTGTGGTTTAAGTTTGAGTGGTTTCTTAAAGGTTTTCACTACTAAAATACCCCCCGTCCCCGGCACTTTTTAGGGGGGGCACAAGCAAAAAGTAACTCGAAAGTCGGTTAGCCGGCGGATGAGCTATCTGTAGGGATTATGCCCTAGAGGAAAATAATAATGAGTATTATTGGCATATAGTTCATAATTAGTTTTGACATCATGCTATAACTGTATTAAGTGTAAACCCTAATACGGGTGTGATATTGAAACAACCAGGTCCCTAGCAACCTCTAGACAAGCTAGTCCAATGTTGTATGATGATCAAGGTTTTCTGGTCATGGACATAAAACATGTCATCAACTTTGGAGTCATCTCATTTATGATGTGGTGGACATTCACCCAAAGCTATATTGTAGCATGAGTGATCAAAGTCACAAGTAGTTCAATACTACAATATAATGAGAACGAATGAATTTAGTCCTTAGACTGTGAGATGCACCTCTATTGCTATTCCACTAAAGTCACTTTGGTTGCTCCTAACGTCTACCTTAACGGGATGACAATAACGGTATCGACTGGGTGATGGAGGTGGATGGTTGAGAAAGGCACATCAAGAGCGGGATTTGTCCATCCGGGTGATGGAAAGATACTCTGGGCCCACTCGGTGAGATCACATCTCTAAAGGCTTGCAAGCATGTGACTAGGTCACTAGAGAGGATGTGATATCACGGGAACGAGTTAAAAACGAATGTTTGTCGGTAACGAGATTGAACCAAGTGTGGTGACACTATTGATCACATCTCGGATAAACATATTATCACGAGACAAAAGGATTAGAGATTCAACGTTCACGGTTTGAGCGAATAAAGATCTTCGAGAAGTCATAGGGGCTATCATGGGCATCTAGCTCCCGCTGTTAGTCATTGGTCCGAAAGAGGTCCCGATCATGTCTGTAGATTTCCCGGACCGTAGGGTGGCACGCTTAAGGTAGAGCACGCATCGGGATTGATTCGGTGTCATCGGAGAAATAAGAGAGAAGTCCGGAAGCGTTCTGGAGAGGTGTTGGAAAAGTTCCGGAGTCATCGAATTGTTCGAATAAATAGATAATGTGTATTTAGTATTTAATTAATGTAATTAAATATTAAATAATTATTTATTTTAAAGGGAAAAGAAAACCACCCCGAATGGGCCACCGGAGGGCAGCCCACTGGGTGGCCGGCCAGACCAGGAGGGCCAGCCGCCCCCACCCAGGCCCGCGCGCCCCAAACCCTAGGGGTGGCGGCGGCCAAGGGGAAAGGGGGGCCGGCCAGGGTTTCCCTCCCACTGGGGAGGTGGCGCCTGGGGGAGGTGGAACCTCCCCCCCACACGCCTATAAAAGGAGGAGGGATCCCACCTCCTCCATCCCATCCCATTCTCCACCTCCTCATTCTCCCCCTCCTCCACGTGTGAGTTCTCCTCTCCTCCGCCGTGTGTCCCAAAGTCTGGACGTGCGAACGAGAGAGGGTTTCACCACTCTGCTCACGCCGTCGCGCTGCCGGTACTCCGATCTGGATAATCTTCTTCCGCAACCTCTGCTGGATCAGAGACCGGAGGACGTGGGATACCGTACGTTTGTAACACTACGGAAGCCCTGCTGGTTTGCTGGGTTCATCGCTGAGCCATCGTCATCGTCTCCGCGGCCCTGAGGTCGGTGCTTCGTCGAGTCTTCTTCAGCGACGTTTGAGCGGGAACGTAATCCCCGCTACCAGTTTTCAAGGGTATGTTGTCGACTCTCTCTGTTACTATACATCAGCATATAGATCTTGGTTATGGTGTTCGCTAGCGTAGGAAAATTATTGTTTTCTGCACCGAACCCTTTCAGTGGTATCAGAGCAAGAGTTATGCGTAGATGCTATAGTACGGATAGAACACATAGAAATATGTGGGCATTGATTCTCTAGTTGTTACCCTTTTTTGTGTACTTGTTCATATTGCGGCAATGTTGGATGAAGCGGCCCTAAGCACAGATGTGTGTCACGCTCGACATACGGCTTGTACCGTATAAAAGTGGCTTTGGGGGTGTCTGTCTCTCCAGCATTAGTGATATGGCATATACAACGGAGGGCCCTGAATAAGGGATGGAAAGAAACAACTAGTTGATCCATGTTGTGGCTTGATGTTCGCAGGTAGAATACGGTTCTATATCGAAAGCCCTATAAAGCCACGTAAAACATGCAAAAGATAAAGTAGAGGACGTCTAACTTTATGTTGTAGGGGCGTTTGATGTGATTGTGGTCATGGTAAGTTAATGTAATGATGGTTCCACTCCAGTTACGATGATGCTCGTGGCGCCGGAAGGCCGGGCGCCCGATAGAGATCAAGCGCAACGACCATTTCACATCACAAAGTTTTATTCATATGTTGATTATGTTTGCATCTTGCCTTGCTTAGTTGTTTAAACGGTAGCTTTGTAAGATGATCCCTCAAATTTGAAAAACTACAACATGTGTTCATCCTTTAGTGCGCACCACCAAAAAGTCTAAAGTGATGATAGTCATACCATATTGCGCGGATGTCAAACATTTAAAATGACGTAAAGTGGGTACAAGCCATGTATGTACAGAGAGACACTAACGGGTGTGTTGACGAGCATGGCATATGCAGATATGGCCTCGGATCACAAATGACCGAAAGGTTAAGCATGAGTTGCATGGGGATGCAATTGATTAAGTCTACCTTTGAAGTATACCAAGGGCCGTGACGATCGGGGGAGGTGTATGAATTAGGATCATGTAATCACTAAAACAAACCATGAGGGATGTTGTGTCTTAGTGGGAGTTGCATGTAATTTTAATTAGTGGAACTTAAAATTTTGAACTCCATAATTATGAACTGAAAAGTCTTTATGTTTTGCAAATCCATTTGTAGATGTCTCGCCCTAGCTTCAACCTCGGCCAGTTCCTTGATAAAGAAAAGCTTAAGACCAATGGGTCCAACTTCCCCGCATGGCACAGGAACTTGAGGATCCTCCTCATTCCCCACAAGCTGTCCCATGTCCTCACTGTCGCGCTGCCTGCTGCACCTGCTGCCACCGCCTCGGATGCGGAAAAGACTGCTCACCAGCAAAAGGCTGATGACTACTCCCTCGTCCAAAGTGGCATGCTGTATGCCATGGAGGCTGATCTGCAAAAGCGTTTCGAGACGATGAGTGCTATGGAGATTATCACTGATCTCGAATCCGTGTCTGCACCTCAAGCCAGGGCCGAAGCATATGAGGCTTCTAAACCTTCTTCATGGCCAAGATGGAGGAACACGGTAGTCTTAGTGAGAACGTGGTCAAGATGTCTGGCTGCGTTCAACACCTTGATGCCCTGGACTGCAAGATTCCACGTGAGCTTGCTGTTGATAGGGTGATGCAATCGCTGCCCCTAGCTACAAGAGCTTTGTGCTGAACTACAACATGCAAGGCATGAAGAAGACTCTTAATGACCTCTTCGCCATGCTCAAGCATACTGAAGTTGAGGTCAAGAAGGAGCACTCCGTGCTGATGGTCAACAAGACCGTCGAGCACAAGAAGTCCGGCAAGAAGGGCAAGGCTAGGCACCCCAAGAAGGACAAAAAGGAGGGCAAGCCAGTTGCCAATGCTCCCAAGTAGCCCAAGATAAAGGCTGGGGTTGAGTGCTTCTACTGCAAGCGGGAGGGCCACTGGAAGCGCAACTGTCCCAAGTACCTCGAGGACAAGAAGAATGAGAAGGTAGTTCCCAGGGAGAAAGGTATATTTAATATACATGTTATTGATGTTTTCTTACTAAGTGCCAGGAGTAACATCCGGGTATGGTGATACCATTTATTGTTACTTACACTTGTTACTCATCAGCAGGAACTGAGGAGTAAAGCGGCGCTTGGCGAGAGGTGAAGACAATGTGTGATGGCAAGCGGCTATGAGGCGGCCATCGACGATCTTCGACTTCATCGGCCATCAAGATTTAATAAATGATCGCCATGTAACCGCTTTGAATATTTGTGTGATTTGGGTCTTGCTCGTTGCGAGACCGTTATTCGTTTAAGTCCGAAACAATGGTTGGTTCGAATGAATGAATAATATCTCGTTACTCAGAAGTGGAATGTGATGGTTTATTTGTGTTTATCTTGATTGTTATTTCATCATGATGTGAATGCCAATGTAATGTAAAATTATGCTATGTTAATTGTGTTGAAATGTATTGATCAATTGTATGTCTTGCACAAAACAAGATCCATAATGATGGGTATTTGACAAAGCCATCATGAGTTATGAAACTCGTGATAATTGCAAGTCATATCATGAGACCAAGGCACCGTTCACCGGCTGGAACGAGAAGGACAAAAGGTTGAAATTTGCTCATAGAGATGTGTGAACAAACAAAATGTCTCAAACACAAAAGGATGATATTGCTTCATGAAATCTACCAAGTGTTTCTCAAGTGTATATGAATATACTTGTCTTCCACATGAGTTGGAATGATTGAATAGTTCAAAAGAGTTTTGAGACAAGGTAGAAGCTAAAACTTGAACACTAGAAATCAAGGAAATTTGATTGGATCAAAACACCATGATTTGTGTTGATTGGCATGATATCTAAAGAACTCATGACATTGTATCATGAATTACATCGTTGGAAATATCATATAATGATGGTGTATACTAACATTGTAAAAGTACTCTATTAGATAGTGTATAAGTTCATTATACATCTTCACTTACTTGTTATAGGTATTGAGGAATTGAATTAAGTAAAAGCCACACTCAAATTTAGAATAAGGAAACCATTCTAGATTCATGTAATTATGAATTATATGACTTTGTATAATACTCATGGAGAAAGTATGAGAATTACTTCCATAAGCTAGAATCATAAAAGCAAAAGGTTTGCATAATAAATGATGCCTTAAGGAATTAAGTGATAGTTAGAACGAGGTAATGGACCTTGTCTCATGTGTTCTGAGTAGCGCAGCGGAAGTGTTTCCGATCTAACAACTCCACATAAAGAGAAGAAACTAATGATGTTGATCATAAAGTTTAACTATTGCCAGCAAAACTGGATTCTAAAATGTGCTCCACCATAGTGTTGGACCGACATTTAAGATTAATATGCCGGGTTAAGTGTAACATGACATACCTATGAAATACAAAGGACTAATGGTAAACCTTAGGATAATATGCTAGGATATTGCTAAAAGGTTATGTTCAAGATTTACAGTAAAAGGTTACTCACAAATCTTGTTAAGTATGTACGATACACATTTCCTTAACACCATGTGATGGATGAATGGAATAGAACTTTAGCATATAAGGGCATTAAAGGCTCGTTTTTGTTTCGACAAAATAAAAGGTTGACTACCAAGTGTAGCAATGCTTGCGCCTTATGATTACAACTAGCATAGAATCAATGAGTTGATTAAAAGTTGATTAACTAGACTAAACATTTGTCAAGTGTTGAACAAAGGTTGTATTTGATATAACAAGTGTTAATCACATAGAAGACAATTTTCTCATTATTGATATATAATCAATGGTTTTGGAATGTGCCAAAATAATGAGAGGACTTTAGTCTAAAAGTTTGAGTGGGAGCTAAATGAAGTCCTAATCATATTACATGAGATTCTCATAGCTGAGTGGGAGCTTCTCATCCACTAAATGGGATCATCTATCTGAGTGGGAGCTTGATATAAAAGCGTGGATATGAGATACAGTGGAGAAGTAATTGTGGCATCAACAGTAATTATTTGAATTAAGAAGTTTTACCTATGACATTAAAGTCAGAGTATTTAATGAATAAGTCAAGGAAAGAAAACAAGTTTCTCACCTGGACGATCTGGAAATATTGAGATGAGTCTCAGTATAGCAACAGTAATAATATGATAAGATCTCCTATGAATTCGATTATAGGGTTTATCATATCATGATTGGTACTTGACAGAAAAATGATCAAAAGTTCTTGCTTAAAGGAAGAGTTCTAAAAGCGGTTTAAGAAATCATTTGAACCAAAGTTAAGCATTTAAAACATCAATAGTGAACTTATGGGTGATAGACCTACAAAGGAGCGTACCTTTGTAATTGGCCGCATAGGAGAAATAGTGGTTGAGAATATATGTGGTAAATGTATTTGTTTGTTTTAGAAACAACCAAGAAAATATAAAACTTTTGCAAACTGATTCGTCCTGATACGAGTGTGTTTTTGAATGAACAATAGTTTGTGTGACCAAACTGGAGTCATTATAAAACAGGGTCTCACTCCAAACTGTCAAAGATTGAATCTTCATGAGATGATGAGGTGATATTAAGAATATCGAGATTTTGCAAAAGGAACATATTAGAGAGGTTATGACGAACTAACCATAAAGACAAAGACTACGTCTTCTACAGGCATGCATGATCAGTACCGCATATAAGATATGGGCTGGAATTGGTAAATGCAAACTGGTTTATTTGTACTCTAGTGCAAGTGGGAGACTGTAGGGATTATGCCCTAGAGGAAAATAATAATGAGTATTATTGGTATATAGTTCATAATTAGTTTTGACATCATGCTATAACTGTATTAAGTGTAAACCCTAATACGAGTGTGATATTGAAACAACCAGGTCCCTAGCAACCTCTAGACAAGCTAGTCCAATGTTGTATGATGATCAAGGTTTTCTGGTCATGGACATAAAACTTGTCATCAACTTTGGAGTCATGTCATTTATGATGTGGTGGACATTCACCCAAAGCTATATTGTAGCATGAGTGATCAAAGTCACAAGTAGTTCAATACTACAATATAATGAGAATGAATGAATTTAGTCCTTAGACTGTGAGATGCACCTCCATTGCTATTCCACTAAAGTCACTTTGGTTGCTCCAAACATCTACCTTAATGGGATGACAATAACGGTATCGACTGGGTGATGGAGGTGGATGGTTGAGAAAGGCACGTCAAGAGCGGGATTTGTCCATCCGGGTGACGGAAAGAAACTCTGGGCCCACTCGGTGAGATCACATCTCTAAAGGCTTGCAAGCATGTGACTAGGTCACTAGAGAGGATGTGATATCACGGGAACGAGTTAAAAACGAATGTTTGTCGGTAACGAGATTGAACCAAGTGTGGTGACACTATTGATCACATCTCGGATAAACATAGTATCACGAGACAAAAGGATTAGAGATTCAATGTTCACGGTTCGAGCGAATAAAGATCTTCGAGAAGTCACAGGGGCTATCATGGGCATCCAGGTCCCGCTGTTAGTCATTGGTCCGAGAGAGGTCTCGATCATGTCTGTACTAGATTTCCCGGACCGTAGGGTGGCACGCTTAAGGTAGAACACGCATCGGGATTGATTCAGTGTCATCGGAGAAATAAAAGAGAAGTCCGGAAGCGTTCTGGAGAGGTGTTGGAAAAGTTCCGGAGTCATCGAATTGTTCAAATAAATAGATAATGTGTATTTAGTATTTAATTAATGTAATTAAATATTAAATAATTATTTATTTTAAAGGGAAAAGAAAACCACCCCGAATGGGCCACCGGAGGGCAGCCCACTGGGGTGGCCGGCCAGGCGAGGAGGGCCAGCCGCCCCCACCCTGGCCCGCGCGCCCCAAACCCTAGGGTGGCGGCGGCCAAGGGAAAGGGGGGGCCGGCAAGGGTTTCCCTCCCCCTGGGGAGGTGGCGCCTGGGGGAGGTGGAACTCCCCCCCACGCCTATAAAAGGAGGAGGGATCCCCCCTCCTCTATCCCATCCCATTCTCCACCTCCTCATTCTCCCCCCCTCCATGTGTGAGTTCTCCTCTCTTCCGCCGTGTGTCCCAAAGTCTAGACGTGCGAACGAGAGAGGGTTTCTCCACTCTGCGCACGCCGTCGCGCTGCCGGTACTCCGATCCGGATAATCTTCTTCCGCAACCTCTGCTGGATCAGAGACCGGAGGACGTGGGATACCGTACGTGTGTAACACTACGGAAGCCCTACTAGTTTGCTGGGTTCATCGCTGAGCCATCGTCATCGTCTCCGCGACCCTGAGGTCGGTGCTTCGTCGAGTCTTCGTCAGCGACGTTTGAGCGGGAACGTAATCCCCGCTACCGGTCTTCAAGGGTATGTTGTCGACTCTCTCCGTTACTATACATCAGCATTTAGATCTTGGTTATGGTGTTCGCTAGCGTAGGAAAATTATTGTTTTCTGCACCGAACCCCTTCACTATCGCGGCGCCAAGCAAAGCTGGCGGCCAAATATCCGCCATGATACATGCCACGCCGGCACTTAAATTTGCCGTGGTACGTGACAGGAAAGCCTGGCGCCAAGTTATGCCGTGTTCGATGGATGGAGGCAGTTACGAGTGCGCCCTTGAAGGTAAGCGACGTATTGACTGGTCGAACGCATCACAATGACTGGTGTGACCCACCACGGCAAAGCAGTTCGAAGTGGTGGGGAACAAGTTGGTTCCATTCCGACCAACCTCTCTGTGTTGAGCGTGTGAACAAAATTGATCCAGCCTTACAAAAATTCCTCTGGTTTTTATTTGATTGGGACCAGAAAGTCCGTTGGTAGCTAATTAAATTTTAAAATCACGTTGTTAAGCAAAAATCCGACATGGTGGCTCAAAGGTAAGGCTGACATGACCCCATTGTACATGCCCTCATTCCGCAACGATTATTTTTCCTCTCCCGCAATTACAGCCTGACCGTGTGGCTCCTTCCATAATTCTCGTGGTTCACTTGCAATTAACAAAACAGAAATAGTTAAAGAATTTTCTTTATGGGCCCTTAGAGCTAAGGCGGGCCAAAAAGCTGGAAGCCTGGCCCGCCTTTGTTCTCCCCACTATCCAATTCCCACTCACTATATAATACAGGAACCCTAGCAGCAACTTATCCCATTCTCCATCCCTACCACGCCCCCTCCACCTCTCTAAGAACAATATAGTACTGGGAACTCTAGATCTCCACGTGCGCCAACATAGAACGAACACTAGCCGACAGGATCTAGAGCGCCCTAGCCGTGCATGATCTTGCACGGCCCAGCCGCGCATGATCTTGCGCAGCCGTCGGTAGTTCCGATCTTGCGGGGCTCGGCTGCGCCGGATCTTGCACGCACCAGCCGCGCTAGATCTTGCACGGCCCTTGGCTCGTAGAATCTTAAGCGGCCCTGCCGTTCTCTTCGATTGGTGTTTCCGATCCAAAGGTTTGTTTCTCATCTTGTGTACACATCTCGGCTCCGCTTGTTCGTTTAGATCCGCTACTTTGTTATTTCTCCTCTTAATCATCTCCGATATTTGTCTTGCAGTTCCAAGCGAAGTTGTTTTCATATGGTGTGTGCTCAAAGGCAGATCTGCTCCGATGATGATGTTGGCGCGCATAGATTCTTCAGCGCCGACGAGATGTTGATGTCGAACGGAATAGAGAGGCGCTCAAGAAATTTAGCATTAGATAGGATGTTTCTGCTAATTAGGTGTAGTTTTATTTTTTGAGTGATAGCTGCTGAATAGAGAGGGGCTCAAGTCATTTTATGGTGTCAGCAGCTATCATCTCAAAATTAATGAATAGAGAGGGGCTCAAATCCGGTGTAATGTGATGTAAAGAATATTTCCTATATCAATAAAAAAGAATTTTCTAATTGCAATGGAATTAGTGTAATAATTCGATTTTAATTAATGTAATTATCTTTCTGTGATGCTGGAAGGTGTAACACGGCAAATAATGTTTCGTTACACGGCAATAAATTTCCGCCGTCTTACCTTATGTAGCGTGGCGTATCCACTGTCGCGCCGCGGAAGCGCCAGCTCGGCAACTGACGTTGTGCCGCCCAAAAAAAAAACACCGCGCGGTGACTAGGCGTGTGCCTCGGCGTTTATAGGCGCCAGGGCACACGATGCATTTAGTAGTGTTTGTTTATCTTTTAGTTTACTTCATAACCAAAAGTGTATTCTAAGACTTTAAGAGTTAACACACAAGGTATAAAAGTAAATCACAGTAACAATAGATGCTTGATGTTGATTGATTTCAATTCGTAAGAAAGGTCATGTTTTAAGTTACCGAGAATTAAAGAGATTATGTAATGTCTTCGTTTGATGTGGCAAAAAAGAACTTTTAAAGAAAATGTTAATTAAAGTAAGTTAAGCATCCGTAAGGGTTAGAGAGGTGCAATCTATAGGTATTGGCTTCATTCAAAGGATCTAGAACTAGCATTTCTAATATAGGTAGGATACATGACTAAGGTTAACTACGAGGTATAGGTAACTCCAGATATAGTTTACCAAGTTCTAGGGTTTTGCTAGGGGTAGTTAAGGATGTGAGATCATCCACTCTCAATGTAAGTGAATGATGTGTTCAGGTTGCTTGTAAAGCATTGACTTACATTTGGTATAGGATTATAATTTTATAAATGAATACTACTTAATCAACAATAATCACTTAGGTTTTATTATACACTATGATTAGGGTCTTGGGGAAATGGTATATGAAATATGGAACTTATCCTTTAGGAGAATTATATTACTAAGTGACAACAACCTAGTTGAGGAAAGTGGCTAAGTTTTTAACATTAGTGGCAGAAAGAAATAGTACGTCACGATGACGTTACGGCGGCCAGATCTGCGGCGGCGGCAGCGTGGATGCCGGCGTCGACTCAGAGCGAGCCGAGACGCGCGGCTGGTCGCATCCGGCGCGCCTCGACGCGGGCTGCCAGAAAGTGGCGGCGCCGCCTCGTTTTGGCCGCCGGAGCGCCGCCGGCGGCGTCCAAACGCGGCGGCGGAAGCACGCACGGCCGCGACGATTCCGGCGGCGATAGGACGCCGCAGCACACGGCGGTCGGCTAGAAGGCGGCGGGGAAGACGGCGGAGCCCCCCGTGTGCCTGGATTCGTGGGGGGAGGAGCGCATCGGCGGCGCGAGGCGTCGGCGACGCCGGCGGCCTCCGGGTCGCGCGAGAGAGAAGGGGATCCGTCCGCACTTTTGCACGGCGCTCCTTGAAGTTTCCGCATTTTGCATGTAGGTCCAACCGCAGTGGAAAACATGGACTGCGGGCAAATTTCCGAAAATGCGGGGTGGTTTTTGGAAAAGTGCGTGGTGACCGGGTGGGCGACCGACTGGCCACTGGGATGACCGGCCCACGACCGGGCGACGTGGCATCACCCCATTGGTAGATAATCAACTGCTACAGTGCCGCGCGTTTCTGGGCCGACGTGGAGCCATCTGGGCCGTCCTTCGCGCTGATCGGACGGCCGGTAAACTCCTGCGACGTTATGAACATCATGACCTTAGGCCACCTTAAAATTGGTGGCTATGACATTTTCTTAACTTAACACTGAAATGTCATCCTTTCTTTTCTTGTGAAGTAACCTGACTTCGTTTTCTCACCCATACGCAACTAGAAAGTCAAATGTTGAGTCCCTGCTCCCAGGAAACTCTAGCTAAAAAAACAATGGTGAAAATATCATCCCACTTGATATAAATACAAAATGAATGAATGCAAACATGACAACTAAGCACACTCTTACACTGAAACAATGTACTCTATATATTTACCAATCAGACCGAGATGCAAATCACAAAAGATGGTGTGATTAGTCGAGTCTTGCCCCTATACTTCATCTTAATACAATAGTGCTTCCTTGCCTGCACTCTATGACGCCTAGTGACCTGTGATGATTCAGATATGGGAATGGTCCATACTCAATCCTAAATCTGCATTACAATTGATCATTTATCAGTCGTGACAACACATTTTAAATGTATGTTTGATGTTTATTTAGCCATCGAAGTCACTGACAAATATTATTTGACTGCTTACAAATGCACAGGTGTCTGATGGGGGACAGAAGGAAGTAGGGTCATGTACAGTCTTGTATTTCTCCAATAAAATCTGTTAGCTTGGTATTAATTTCAGGCACAAACATTGATAGAAACAGCCTTAGTTTCCTTCTTTTCAGAGTAACTACTATTTTGAATCCGGACAAATCAAAACCGGGAGCAAACTGAAGGAAAGAACCAAATAGCCTACAATGTACCCAATTGTGGCGATGACTTGCTGCAGATTTATCTGTTCTTATACGAAAGTATAGATCAGTGTTTTTAACATGTAGCTGGGTTATGAAAGTTTCATCAGACATAGAGTAAGTAGAATATATTCCAAAGATGTTGCTTCATCTGATCTAGAGTAAGTAGCTATAATATAGCTCAAAGCCTACACCTGCATAAGACATACACTGATTGAGAGAGATGAAAAACAAGGGAGACCTTACATGTAGATATTGAAGCCTTGTTGATCAGCATTCCAACCGGCAAAAATGAGAGAGGACTCTCTATGTCTCTCCGAGTTTCAGCTAAAACTATAAATATATGCTAATAGAACTGTGCTCCAGATAGAAAACTTCAGCAGATTACGCTTATGTTTAACAGAGATAATCTTAAAATGAAAGTAAAACGTAAAAAGAATTTGCCAATTCTCACCTCTTCAACTCTAGTATAGAAAATATCTTTTAGTACTCCGATATTTGTCTTGCAGTTCCAAGCGAAGTTGTTTTCATATGGTGTGTGCTCAAAGGCAAAACAGGTTGGCAGCCTATTCAGCAAACACACTCAGTCTTGCAAACCGATGAAAAAAATAAGTTAAGCATGGATAACAATTACCATAACCACATGAGCACTATCGGATCACGCTTCATTCTAACTATACTGGATCATGTCATACAACTAATCGGTACTCCCTTTGTTCCTTAATTCTTGTTGTGGTTTTAGTTCAAAGGGAGTATTTTTTATCAGTGGCAATACAACACATCGATCAACTCCACCTGAGTTCTACATCTTCCCTCATCTTTTTTTTTTTGAATGGTCACCAGGGGGAGCCTTTCGGCTCCCACCTGAATGTATTTCATTCATCTTTTTTGTGTAAAGACAGGGCGAAAAAGACCCAAGGTGAAGATTTACAGGGGGTGGGGGAGAAAAGCCCAACGCACGGGGGCATTCTCAGGAAGAAAATGTACAGCAAGAGAGAAACAGAAAATGTACAGCTCGATCAGCATCCTAGAATCGGACCGGGAGTAGGTACGTCAGCCAGAGATCAACGTCGCAACGCATGGCCTCGGGGAGGCGAGCACGCCAGAGGGCAGTATCGTCACGGCAGTTCTTCCTGACAAGGGAGAGCGAGGGAGCGAGGTTGTTGAAGACCACGCCATTCCTGTGCTTCCACAGATGCCAGAAACATAGGGCACGTAGCATGGACGCCGATTGACTAGGCGCCGAGGCGGGGAGAGGGCAGACCGCAGCCTCGTGCACCTCCAGGGTGGGGTTTGGCACCGCACCAAGAGCGGTCCAGAAGGCGCGCGCAAACCTGCACCCGAACATGATGTGGCTGGCGTCTTCCAGGGGAGCGTCGCAGACCGGGCACCTGCTCTCGGCAGCAGTGAGAGTGGTTTTCCGCAGCAAGTTGGCACAAGCTTGGATCCTGTCCTGGACAAGGAGCCAGGTGAAGAACTTGACGCGGGACGGAGCGCGGCTGTTCCAGACGAAGTCAGTGAAGGGCGCGGGCTCGCCAACCGTGATGCAGCGATTGTAGAGCGCCGAGCAGCTGAGCTTGCCGCCAGCAGCGCACGGCGTGAGGACGCACACGTCAGGAGACGGGGAGAGCTGGACGCCGCTCAGTGAGGCAAGCACATCCCGACGTTGGCGGGTGGCAGTCGTGGAAAGCCGAGGCACCATGAACGCGTCCAGCCCGTGGCAGTGAGTGGGCCTTGGGGGAGCCATGATTCAAGCCAGAAGGTTGTGCGTCTCCCGTCGCCGTGAGTGGGCCTTGGGGGAGCCAGGATTCAAGCCAGAAGGTTGTGCGTCTCCCGTCGCCGTTGCGCACCGCCAAGATGTCGCGGTAGAGGGGGAGCAGCTGCAGCAGACCCCGCCAGTGAGTCCCGGCCACCGCCAGGGCATTGCTAGGGGAGTCGATGCCCTCGCCACCGAGGCAGCTCCAGACCCACCGAGGCCAAGATTCACCCGCGGCGGTGTTGAGAAGGTGCAGGGGCTTCGTGCGGAGGCAGCGGTTCTGGACGGGGAGGGAGCACACTCCCAGCCCTCCCTCGGCACGGGGATGGCGGACCCATTCCCAGGCAACCAGGCACTGGGCGCCAGTCACACGGTCGGCGGCGGCCCAGAGGAAGGCATGGCGCACTCGATCAAGAGCCACCGTACCAGAACCCCGGGAGGGATGTGATAACCCCCAAGTGCAGGGGATCACCGTAGTACAATTCGATAAGTATTTGAGTGTCGAACCCACAAGGAGCTGAAGGTAAACTATCTATTCTCTAAAGCTCTATAACCCACTTATATGGCCTTTTATGCAAAGCTAGGATCTAGTGTGTATGTGGTTGTTTTTAATACTAACAAGAAAACAAATAAAGTTTTGCAAGTAAAAAGAACTATAGGTAAAATAGTGCAAGTAAAGTAGATGAAGTGAAGTGGAGTGGTGGCAAGTTCTCAAGGGAGTAAATGTTTAGGCAAATTGATATTTCATTCATTTGGTTGTCACAATTAGTGAAGCACATAGATAGTCTTTTTATAGTTTCTTCTAGGAGGAGCCATAAACTAGGTGTAGCCATAGATATGAGCAAATACACCACTAGTGATTGATCCCAAGGCCGATTAAGAACAAACAAGGGAATATTAAGACATAAAAGTCCAACCACCACATTTAGATCTAAGATCCCCATGATAATACCCCCGTTGATTAACCATGAATTAATATAACATGCATATCTAAGAATTGGGATTCGGTTTCTTGTCAAACTCCGTCTATCCCTCCTCCTATCATCATGCAACGGTGATAACCTTGTGCATCCCCCAACATATGTGTGCACCCATATGCTAGCACAACAAGATCATCATAGAAGATAACATAAACTTGTATGCAACCATCAACAAACTATTTCACAATTGCCATAAACAATTCACTACTCAAACATAGACATGGAGACACAATAGATCAAGGGAAAGTAATATATTGCATCATACATCATGTTTGCCAAGAGATTACAGTGGGGGATGATGGGATCTTGCAGTAGACGGTGATGGAGAAGTGCCTCCCCAAGGGGGAGAGGCGGCCACGGCATGGAGGAGGCGGCGCCGGCGGCGGCAGGGAAGGCCCTGGCGCCCTCCTATGGGGGCGGCTGCCCTTGGGAGCACCGCCCCTTGGCCCCTTCTTCTTCCTTGGTGATGATGCTGCAATGGAGGAGCTTCTCCCCCTCCTTGGTGGCTGCCAAGGAGGGGGAATTTCGTGGCTATGGGTGGATGACTCCAAAAATAGGGTTTCCCATCATTATATAGAGGCGGAGATGCAATCTTGGCCATTGGATGGGCGCCCCTTTGATCCAAGGGCTTTGGGCACTTCTAGAACCTTCCTAGGACTCCCCTCTGTCCTTAATGAGTCCATCAAGTGGGGAGGGCTAAAACACGGTCGACCGCGCATACCCAAGCGCGCGGTCACGTTCCGACCGGCCTGTCGTTTCCGCTAACGGCAAGTTACTGTTCGCGCGCGATCAGCTGTCCAGAAATGGAAAATCTTAACGCGTGGATTTGAATTCCCTTCCGGACGAGATTTTCCTCTGCCAGATTTCCCTTTCCGCGCGCACGATTCAAATATTCGCATTTCCCTTCTTCCCCCTATTCCCTTTACGCGAGCTTCCTTCTTTTGCAAACATTTTTGTCCAGTTATTCCCGTGTTCCCGCTATTCCCTTTTTGGGATAGCGAAATTTTAGGGCAAAAAAAAAGGGAGGGGAGTAGCACAAAATTAAAAATCCATTTTCAAGAGATGGGAAACCCTATTTAAAATGTAGAGATCAGATCAGAGAAAAGCAACCTAAACCCAAATTGAAAACGATGATATGCAGATTCCTCCCGCTGCTCACTAGTAGGGAAAACCCTACCGCCGGCGAGCAAAAAAGGGTCATCCCCGGCGCATTAGGGCTCGCCGGCGACCATGTCGCCGGCGGTAAGTGCATATCGCCGGCGCCTTCTAATTTGCCGGTGGTAACTCTATTACCACTGGCGCTCAGTGCATTTCGCCGGCGGTAAGTCTGTTACCACTGGCGAACACGAATTCGCCAGGGATAGGAAATAATTTCGCCAGGGGTATTATTAACAGGAGTAAAAAAAACTGGTCGAAATACACAGTATATACACCAGAATACACAATAATAATGACAGAATACACAAGAAAATGACAGAATGTACACAACAGATACAGGGAGTACACAAATGTTCAAACCATGCATCAATAACACTCAAACAATTAACACAAGTGTAGAAATTGACCATATGGTTCAAACTTGGACTCCAACTAGCAAATATTACACAAACACATCATCACAAGTCTCCGGAGTTGCATTACCTAGCTAAACAACAACGGCATAATAGACTAGAGAGGCGGCGGTGGCTGCGAGCATCATCACGACGAAGGGGGTCAACCGTCTCCTCCACATCTCCCTCCTCCGCCGCGCTAGAAACCTGGCGTATCGAGTTTCCGCCTCCCCCAAAGTGGCATAGCCCTTGTAACTGTTGCCGCTGAAACGGTGGACCTGCCTCCTGCAATCTTCCCAATCGTCGTAGACTCCGGGAACCCTGCCCTCGTACACGACATACCACGGCATCTGCGCACACACACACAAGAATGAAATGTTAGTGTTGTTAGCACACATTCATAATAGAGATATAACATATAGGTATGCAAAAAGAAAAGCATCGGATATAGTTAAGTAATTCTATGACTAACATTTAAAATAAACTAAAGTAATTCTATGACTAACATTTGCAGGAGACAAGTTTGTGACTCAAGTTTCCTTCGGCTTCGGCGGGAAGGGAAGGACGCCTTTCAACGTGTTGAATGTCCTCTCGTCATGGCACGCTTCTAAGCGGGATTCGATCTCGTCATTAGTAAGTGGACGACGGCTGTAGTTGAACAAGCCACCACTAGTCATGACATCCCTCTTGAGTATCGTGCCAATCTTCCGCTGGATGGCACGGAACTCGGCTCTCACGTTAGCATCGGTGGTGTTCGCCATGTCTATACCCTTTTTCCGGAGACCGGATGGCAACAAGAGAGACTCCTCATCCTTTGCAAACTCCCTCATCTGTAGGATGGCGAACCAGGCCTCCATCCCATTCTCACCGTCAAATTGCTTGAGGCAGGGGAATTTGGTTTCGTGGCGGCACACATAGCATCCTTTAACCTTTTTCTCATACTTGAGTGGGCCAACCTCGCCTCTGAAGCCGTTGAGGGCCATATCAAGAGTCTGCATGACGTCAGTGTAGTCTTTCCGCACCAAACTCCCGGCGTCGAGATAACAGACATGGGAATGATACGGGTGAAAGACGAGGAGGACGCAGTACGTGCATCTGCGCAAAACAGTTGGAATAAACCATCATCCTCAGGTATTAAGGAAATTCACGAAAGAATGTAATAGCGGGTAATTTAGCGACCGACTACTTACTCGGGGAAGTATGGCACGAGAAAGCATTCCTTATCCTTATTCTCCAACATGAAATTCTTGATATAAGTCGTGACAAACGCCTGTTCCTTCTCATTGTTGTTTGCAGTCATGTAGAAGGGGTCCATGATAGCGATGTGCGGGGTCTTCTCCACGATGATATCGTGCGCCATGCTGAGGCATACCAGGCGGACCAAGTTCCGGTCGAGGCGTTCCATGTGGAAGAGCCTGAAGATGTCTTCATACCTAATGAAGAACACCCCCGCGGGGTAAGTGGCGACAAAGCCACAGTCAGTGGGCACCTTGACCGTGAAGACCGGGTACGAGGGTCTTGGAGATTTGAGGAGTTCCCGCTCCAGATAGAGAACATAGTCATGCAGGTTCCTCAAGTCCGGCGTCAACGTCGACTTGACAACGTGTTCCGGCAGAATCGGTTCACCAAGGTGATGCAGCGTCCTCCACGGGTCGGCAGCTTGTCGAGAATCACTTTCTTGCTTGCTTGAGCGTCTTTCCCCGGCCTCGGCTTCCGCTTTCTGCCCTTCTTATTGCACGGGGGAGTGCCGGTTTGTTTTATCGCCTCCATGGCCGCATCATGGAGTGTCCTCGGGTAACCTGAGCTTGCGGCGGAGCGGTGAAGGCGGTAGCGTCTTCCTGCTCGGGCGTTTCTTGAGAAGGGAAGAGCTTCTTCTTTAGGGTATCACGGGCGGGTGCCTCGGAGGGAGGAACATCGATGGGAGCCTCCAAATCAGCGATGAACGTAGCGATGGGAGCCTCCAAATCAGGGAGTCAATACATCATACCCATGTCAAGTAGCGAGAAATGAGCTGGGGGTTTTCCTAGGTGCATCAACGACAGTTTTTAGTGGCCGATCGGATGTTGAGACCCTTGAGGCCCTAGCCTGCCGTGAAGCTGTTGAGCTGGCCAGAGATCTGAATGAGCAACGTGTCAGAGTTGCAAGTGACTGTCAAAACGTGGTGAAGAACCTAGAGGAGGGCTCAATGGGCAGCTATGCACATATTATCCAGGAGATCTTAGCTACACGGAATGAGTTTGGCGAGCTGTCGTTCATCCATGAACAAAGAACTTCAAATAAAGAGGCGCACAACATAGCTCGTAGCGCTGTTTTCGAGTCATATGGTCGTAGAATTTGGTGTTTAGATCCGCCCGAGGGCATGTGTATTCCTTCTGTTGTCGAATCTATCTATTATATACTAAAAACAAAATAGGATGTAAAACAAGCCACTATATTCATCCACATAGGTTAAAAATATGTGCTCCGTTGATTTAAATCATAATGGTTGAGATTAAAAGATCTAAGAGTTACGTACAATACTAACATGTACACTTTATATAATCTGACACGTTCAAAAAGAAAAGAAAAATGTCCTAGCAATACATATTGGCTAACGTAAAAAAAAAAGAGTTCTATTCCTATAGCACGTACGGTTGTTACAGAAAAAAAAGTCCAGCCATATGGGCTACAGCAGCGAACTTGCAAGAGTCCACATATGTTACAATACCAAACGTGCAGACCAAAATCACCTAACAAGATGTTCTTTTCTTTTTCTATTGGAGATGTACTTATACAATTTATTTTCGAATCAATGACGCAGCTAGCAATACAGCGTTGATAAATATTTAAGTTCCTTCCTCTCTGTTAAAAATATGTGTACATAGCTATCACCATACGTACGAAAGACAGAGAGCAGGCGATCGTGGCGGCGGCCTAGGGTTTCAACCCTAGCCGCCGCCGCCGGTGATATCTGTAGCTTCATCGTCGCCGCCGGCAAAGATTCGACGGGTCCTCGCCTCCTCTAGGTGCCGTCTGGCACTAGAAGGGGTGGGGACCTCGGACCTGTGCACGGCGTTTTTCGAAGGTCCTTAATGGTAGAGTCTGGTTTTGGTCATCATCTTCTTCGTTAATGGAGATGGTATCGTCTGCAATAAGTGATCTTCCACGCTTCGTTCGACGGCGAGATATCCTTCCCGACGTCAATGCTTGCTTTGGAAGATTAAGTCTGTATAGGTATGATTCTTCAGATCTTGCTCGCCAGATCAATCTTGGATTGTTTCTCATGGTTGCCGCGAGGAGGTTTGTCATCGCAATATCTATCCCGACTACTACGTTTTCGGCAATGGTGATTCGTTCTCTCGGCTCCCAACGACGTCGACAAAGTGGTTCGGTTATTTGTCCCTAGAATATCAGTGGTGGTGCTCTTGCCGATGTTGCTTAATTAATTTAATGGTTGCGTGCGTGCACAAAGCCTTGGCATTGCGGTTCAAAATTAAAAAGGGAGAACCTTCGGTGGTATTCACAGGTCTGTGGTTTGGTGGTGTTGGCGTTGTTCTACGGTGCCTTCAGAAAAGTACAAGATTGTGTCATGGATGAAGAAAGAGCTTGAAGATCTCATAGATTTGCTAGTCTCTTTTAGTTTTGGTTTTGTAATCGATGTAATCGTATACTCTTTGCTGGTTTAATATACGTGGAAAAATTCAAAAAAAAATGTGTACATAAACTATTTTTCTCATCCAAAAATCATCACGTACACAATCACAACGCATGTGTGCATAGATATTGTATGAAGACCTATCATAAAATACACTTAAATAATTACTCCGAAATTTGTACGTGCCATGCACATAGTGTTGGATTCATAGAAACATAGAGGAGAGAAGTGTCGAAAATTCCAAAGTTAGCTATCTTATTCTCGCGCCGAAGTAGTGCAGGTAGATGCCATGTCAGCTACGTGTCGAAGTGAGGTCGGCGCCAATGCCATTGGCGCGGAACCCTTGGAGCAATATTTGTCAGATTTCCATTGGCGCCTACCTGCACAACATTGGCGCCGAACCCATGGCGCCGAGCACATGGGTCAGCTTCAGAAATAGTTTCGCGAAGGAGGCAGACTCGGAATTAATTTTGACTAGGGTCAGATTTGGCAAAAAAAAAACGTAGTCGGAAGGGTTTTTGAAACTTAAATGGGTTTCTACAAGATTGGGATGTTCCAAAAAAAAAGAAAATTTTGTTTAAAATAATCACAGTCCATCTTAATAATTTCAACCAATTTTCCAAAAATTAATGTACAAATCTACAGAGACAAAGATGGCTTCCTGAATGTACAAACCAAGGCTTAAAAGTAACCGGGAAGACAAAGAAGAGCTTCCACAAGTTTATGTTTTAGGGGAAAAAGTTCAATAATCTTCCAAAATTTTAAATTGAGGAATAAGCTTTAAAAAATTACAACCCAAAGCAAGCAAATTCAATAATGCTGGTATATACTAAAACCAATATACTCCTCTGATCTCGAACTGCCGCTCCATCCCTCTTTCCTCTGATGTGAAGCAACGGGAACCGGGGATTATATTGCAGCCGCGCCATTAACGCAGGTGGAGAAGGCGAGGTGGAGATTGGGGCGGAAACGAGGTGGGGAGGGAACGAAGAGGGCGGCGGCGATGGGAGTTGGGAGATTTTTTTCTTTGACCAGCGGGAGTTGGGCACGAGAAGGAAGATGGGTGGGGATGGAGATGAGGGATACGCGTGTGCGTGCTGGGCTGCTTTGTTTACCCTTTCTCTCTCTCCTCTTAATTACATACGTGGGACCCAGCCAAGATGTAGACTATTTTGGAACTTAATATAGGGCCAGAATGTAGAGTATTTTGGAATGGAGGGAGTACATGTCTTAAATAGAAGCAGTTTGATCCATAAAATATTTTGATAGCTGAAACATTTATTTTTTGGCTAAGATTTAACAAAAGATCACGATTTTGTGCTCCCTATTTAATAGGATATACCCGAACGGACAGTAAAAAAAATGATTTTACCCGGCTTACTCTATCGTGTCAAAACCCGACTCTTCTCTTTTCTTTTTTTCTTTATAAATTAAAAATCAGATCTGCAAAGGAACCAATATGCACCCGTTTAAAAAATGAATACTTGCCCTAGCTATAATTTTTAAAACATTGATTATCTTTTAGATCCACAAAGTTACCACCATATATGTACAGGTAGTTACACTACATCGTCCACTGACAACTTGAGGCTGGGAGTTTCGAGATTGAAAAAGTTACCGCTGTTGGCTCGCTATTGACAAGGATGTCGTTTTATATTCAAAAGGGTAATCCTATTTAAGTATGCAAATATGGAGCAAAGCCCGAGTTTTGATTAAACAATAAAATGGCATGCCATGAGAATAATTGGCTCCATTAACCACTACCTGATAATTGTTGATCCTTAGGAAAGCACCAACAACTAGACGGAGCCAATAGGCTTTTATTCCGTATGAAAACATCTCAACCCCAAGACACTGTCATGAAAAAACACCATCGTAACATGTCTAAAATGCAGTTAGGATATTTTTTTAGTGCCTTTCTCACCTCTCAAAGAGTCAAGGGTGAATGGAACTTGGCAGAAATTGAAACGGAAAAATAGTGAAAAAGAAAAATTCAGAGATTAGGTTCGAGTCAAAGGGAATTTTAAGTTACAAAGCCAACTAATTTATGAAATGTGATCTTAATTTTTACTATTCATATCACAAAAGGAAGTCTACTTTAAATTATAGAGAAAGATAGATCTACAAGAATTGTAAGAAAAACAAAACATCTTAACTGTGTTTGAACAAATCACAAGTCAAAGATTTCATAGTTGTACACGAGAAAACCTTGGTAAATAGATCATGTACCGATTTTAATAAAATAACTCCAAATTATCCTAAGAAAAAGATTACATAAGTATACTTTAAAATCAAATATAAAAACCATCCAATGATTGTATAGTATGAAGGATTAACTGAACTATGACTACCAACTAAATGTGTTCTACTTGGGATAGGTCAGCGATAAGATTTGCTTTTTTTATCAGAATTGATCTCCTATCATTTTTGTTGTAAATAATTCCAGAGTCGTTATAAATATTTATTCATAGAAATTTCATGTAGATCTGTTGAGAATTATAAATCTGAGAAAGTATTCCTACAAATCACACTCAACTAAAAAAGACAATTTTCCTTGACTATACTATTTTCGAAATAAAATAATGTCTATAATGAGTTCCTATGGTTTTCCTATGATGTGATTATTACACGTTATGCCAGTTTTCTCTGGGTTTTTTTGGGGCAACATTATTTTGTTAATTATTCCAAAAATTTGATAGGAGAAACCACTAGAATTTGCAAACATAAAGAAAAAATTGACCGATGAAGATGCCAAAAAAAGGTTTTCCATAGCAGCGTAGTCATGTTCCATGATATGACAAACATAAGTGAGTGAGAGTGCATAATTATTTTGTTCAAGGGTGAGTTTAGTAGAACGAGAGCTAAATCATGCGATTCAAACAATCAAGCTGAAGTACTAGGTGGTATGAGGACGCTACTAGGAGCGATAAAAACCTTTTGGCCAGATTTTTGTGATGAAATTAAAAATAACTCATGTAAAAATTCTTGGAGTAAATTGGTAATTGATTAAAATGCCAAAACTATGCATATTTTTCTAACTTCAGTATGTTGTGTGGAACCCGTAGAATATGTGACATGGCATTTTTTTAATAATGTCAAAATATTTACTCTCCCATAAATTACAGAATTCCTTGCATGTGATATTTATTTACCATAATATTTACGTTAGTTCATGATTTAGATCTCCTTCTTTTCAGTTTCTATGAAACCAAAAATTGGTTCATGAACATATTAAATACCTTGAAGGCAATGCCCTCGCATTTGCGAGGGCCACCTTGCTAGTTTTCATAAAGGCGGAGATTCTAAAAAAAAATACTGCGGCTAGTTTTCCCCCATTTTTTTTACTAAGGCTAGTTGTCTAATAAAAAAAACTACAACGGCTAGAACCGCACTAATTTTTTTTTACTACGGCTAGAAATGTAATAGCGTAGACTTTTTATACATGAATGTCACTTCTCCCGAAATAAACGGTTAATATGCCAGCCAAAAAATGCATAGGTACGAGAGGGCAATTGAACAAAACTTAGGCATAGCTTGGGTGAGCTTCTGCATTGTCAGCCTAGCTAGGCAACAAGTCGAGTAAAATGCACCTCGGGAACTTACCTCCAGCTACAGGATCGCCCAAAACTGTTACAGGTTGAAGTCGTCGGCAATGTTGAGCTCGAACTGGTTCCACTCCATTTCTTCTGCAAGCCCAGCTCAAGGCCGGTCCATAGTTTTTGTGGGCACTAGGGCAACACGCCACCAAATTACTTTTTTTTAAGTGGAGAAGCTTCCATATGGTTGGGAGGGGGGGGGGGGGGGCATGCCCCCTACACCGTCTTTTTTTAAAGATATTTTTAATGTCTCCAAAGCTCCGCCACTTGTTCACACACACACACAAAAGATTTAAAACTATAGTATTCCTCAACAGAAATATTAGTGTAATTTATAGCGAATTAAATAATATGCGCATTTGATAGATTCATGGTCTCTAGAACCTCGGTGAGAAAAGTACAAAATAGTATATACCATGATACTTATCTCTACCTTTTTGCTCCTTGTGGACACGATGTATATAATATGTACCGCTAGAATTAATCATAAAACAACATTATGGGAGTAACAGATCCTTATACCTGTGAAAAAAAGAGTAGAAGAGTAAACATATTAGACATGAGATTAATATCATGATTGAATAGTCGCTCAAACATGTATGAACAAGTAGAATCATTGGAATCGGAAGAGAGCCACTTATGGAATGATATAGTTATGTGATTGCGTAGTGTGCCTTTAGTTTCCACTAATGAGTACTTACAACCTTGTAAAGGAACGTGAGGGCTAGTGTTGGTCTGCATATTTGGAGAGGTTGGTGAAATGCGGCATTGAGAAAAATATACAGAAATAATGGAGTTATTAGGGGAACTATGAGTCAGAGTAGTCAAGCTAGACTACAGTTTGAACCAGCTATGCATTTTGGAATTATTCTATGTTGCTGGACCTTGAAAGTAGAAGATTACTATTTATACACAAACAAATCTTTCGGTAGCCCCTACCTCATGGGCCCGGGGCGAGCGCCGATGTGCCCCGCCCTATGTGCCGGCCCTGGCCCGGCTTCTTCTGATCACTGTGCTGCAAGCTGGTGGAGAATCTTAAGTCGTCCAGTTATGTATATATACCGGTTAACAGGGAAGTGATACGTGATAACGAACACGAATAGTACTACCTCCGATCCGGAATAAGTTTCGTGGAAAACCTACTGCCGTAGTACAAAACTCACGTACACACTGCGAATCTTATTCCGGTTCGGAGGGAGTAATAAAAATCATTAAACGGTACGGCTGGAACACAAACATGTACAGACAGAACATGAACCTAGCTGAACAGGAGAAGAACCAGCTCATCCGGACCCGAACAAGTGGAAACGAATATGAAATAATATTTCACGGTTGAAAATGAAATCACAACGGTAAAACCTGGTACTGAACTGTTCGTCACGAGACCAGGAGCGTCAATTCTTCGACGACCTGTAGCAGCAAATGAATGAGCTAATGAATTACATCTTCTAGGACGGCGCAAAACTTTATCAGCACATAAATTACTAGCTGTAGCCAACTTGACATCTCTTAAGATCATGCATAGGGGTGACAATTTTTTATATTAGATAAAATAAAAGGCATCGTAACAACTTACAAGTGACTTCAAAAAAGCCCAAGGTTTCATAAGGTCATTACTTGCTGCGGCATACAACTTAGCTAAGGTTCAAGGTGACCCCGCACCATAGTAACATAAAGGGGTCAGCCTCCACAGACAGAAGAAACCAACTAGAGATGCATTAGATTGTCGCCACTCGAGGTATGTCTTGTTCTGTGGCTTGGAGTTGGTTGCGCCCACGACTAGAAGAACATTAAATATTTTTATATAATATCAGCAGCGTGCCCATTAACTTTAGATTCAATTGTCAGTTTGTTTCAAAAATGTCAATAAGCCCGTGCTAGGCAACAAGCGGAATGCATAGCATTCTACGTGCTTGGCATGACAAACTTAAAGGAATGGCAGTGTTTGGCAAAATTCACCGGGTACCAATCAGAAGTTGCCAAGCAAACTTTGCGATAGAACACGAGAGAAATATGTGAGTTGAGTCCTAGGGTGACCACATATATCACAAAGACCATTGGAAGGGCGACCCACATAGAGCACATAGATCTTTGGAATGTGAAAGGACACAGATGCCGCCTAGAGGTGTTTAATAGGCGATATAAAGCATTTACAATTGGGCTTGAAAGAATGCAAAACAGGACCTAAATATGCTAGGATCAACTATGAGGACCAACAACTTATGCTAAATAAGACAAACAACAAAGTGATAGCAAGATATATAACTTCAAACACAAAGGCTATCGCAAAGTAAGGTTCATAAGTAAGAAGCACGTGTATAGAAATAACCAATGCACGCAGATGCGACGATATATCATGATGTTCATACATTTTCGGATGTGATTCTCCATTGGAGCTGTGATGTCCCCTGAACGCCACAGCGTTCATCATTTTCTCCTCGAGCCTTCCCACCAAAGTGGAAGTGCCTCGATTCACTATATATGGGACCCTTGAGGGCAGTCACCAACTTCGTACAAGCCTGGCATGCACAATCTCCACAACAGCATGGCTGGTCTCCATGTGGCGAGGCGAGTCTGGCTACGAGGTCCACGCCGGGAGGGGGAGTGGGGATTTGGGGATAATGCTGGAGATTATTTGCTACTGTGCGACTTAATTAAGTGTACCAGTTTCTCTAATCCTGCAAGACTGTGCGAATTCAGATCGGTAACATTTTAACATATCTAAGTTTCTCCCTTCCTATAATTTTGACTTAAGACCCTGGATAAAGAAGACCAGAATAGATTAAGATTTTGAAGATCAAGATTTTATCTCTAATGATTACCTAGTACTTGAATATTATTATCCTACATGGGTGATAGTAGATAAGACAATGCTCAAGATTTGATGGAAAGATATGTTTTGATTTCTTTTTCCACTGACTTAGGTTCAAGAATTATTGTTTAAGAAATACCATGATGATATGTTTGGTAATGCGATACTAGAATGATTTGTTGACATTTTAGTAATACCTCACTATGATCTCATTCAGATATCGTAAACTCTACCCAAAACAAGAGTTTTATGAAAGGTGATGTTGAAGTTTATTGCGCTCAACTTGATGATCTACTTCAATTCTAACAATTCAAGTGAAGCTTCAATCCTTTTGAATAAGGGATCAAAAGCGAAAAAAATACCTAGATTTTCTATACATGAATGTTAATGCACACATCTAATTTCTATCTATTTCTAGTCTCTCACTACTAGATATCCCCTTTTAGCCGAGGGTCAAATTACCGTCGGATATTTAAGTTCACCCTCGGATACACCTATGTCCGACGGTACACCGTCGGAAATCTCCCGTCGGCTATGCTCGGTCGGCCATTACACCAATAGCCGACGGTACGGTCGGCTAATATCTTTGCCCACGGTAATAGGCCGACGGTCAACCGTCGGACATGTTCTAGTCACCATCCGCCTCGCAGTAACTTGACGATGCTTATGGCCGACAGTTCCTCGTCGGGTGTATATTATCCGAGAGTTGGTGTCTCCTGTCGGTTTTCATAATACCGGACAGTACATTTGACCCGTCGGAGTTAATATAACCAAGAGGGAAAACAAACTGTCGATTCCTATGATTATTGACCATGGGGATCGCTATAGGTGAAAGGTGAGTGAACATCTATTTCTAAATTTCTGACTCTCTAAAATATTTGGGCATATGTGACAAATTAGGCCAAAAAAATTTCGATTCACTCTTCTTCTTTGCAAATTCCCGTTGTTGTATTTCCATTTATTTCACTCGTGTTCCCAGAGATATTTTACACATTGGAGAGATACAGAACGTTGGTAACAGCCAAATAAATTCAACATTGCAATTAAAAACTGCAGTACAAATGTGAGCACAATTACAAGATCTAGCGCGTCAAAGTCGCGTAGCCTCGACCTTTGTGTGGATCTGGCGAAGGCAAGCCCGTGGCCGTGGCAGACTGATACGGTAATACTCCGGCAGAGGACTAACCGCCGGATCTGGCGCCTCCCAGATGCACAAGTCGCCTAATCAGCTCGCTCGTCACCGCATCCTAGAAAGAAATGAAAACAGAGATAGTGAGCGAAACCAATACTGAGAAGAGAAAAGGTGAGGAGAACTACCGACTGCATCTGCTTTCATTCGTTACCAGGAATCCAGGGCTGCCAAGACTTGATCTTGTCGTCGTGGCCGCTGCACGCCTTGGCTATTGATTCCAATTAATCAAACGAGAATCTGCTCCAATTTATACAGCAATTGATTAGTAGTTCGAAAAGATGAATCCAAAGCTCCAAGCTATCTACGAATTGTTAGTCTCCCCTCCCCTTCCCGCCTCCCTAACACAATTTGCGTTCTCCCACCGGCGGTACTCATGTTAGAATCTGCTCCAATATTTCAAGATATGCATGTTCATCCATGACCTTTGGGTATGGATGGTAGCTAGTGCATAAAACACCTTATTCCTGTTATATGAACTTGTTGAGTAACGCTCGTGTTGCTCACCCTTTCCTCCGTTGACCCCTGCTTAGATCATTGGAGACAGCAGGGAAAATGACAGTATCCATGACGACGTCGAGAAAGTCTTCAACGAGGAGTCATATCAACCTGGTGGAGCCTGAAGCAGTCAACCTCTACATTGCCAACGGAGGAGTGGCGACAAAAGTGAAATGGTGGACACGACGACAATAATGCCTATGGAGAAGACAATGATTATTGGAAGGAGGAGCACAACTCTAGACAAAGATATTCCAGATGGATAGATTAGGCCTGTGACAACAACAATAGTGGATCAGGAGTTAGAGTTAGAGCTGATATCCAGCTTAGCGCTACGTTTGAGATTTTCTTGTATTTTATTTGCACGAGACTTGCTTCTGTGTAAAGGAGGTCCTCGAGATTTTGTATTGAATAGTATTGTAATACTATAGTGTTACCTTGGACCGACTATGTTTCTGTTGTACTACTCTGAAGGATGCAATATTTACGGAATGGTCCTTCCATGAGTATTATGTCATCGACTTGTACACTACAACATGAAGTGGTGTGATGGGTCACTACACCTCCCAGCCGCTTGGGCATGCAGACTCTCTCCCATGCCACCATGAAGTGTCCTCCACATGCGTCCTTGCGCCCAGCCCACAGGAAAATCCACGGATGATCTTCTCAATCACCACAAGGGTTTTAGTCGACAAATCGAGCGACATCATGGCAAATATAGACAACGCTGAGAGAGTAGTCTTGACAAGCTCAAGGCGTCCACCACGGTTGAGCAGCCCAACCCACCAATTTGGGAGGTGGTTGCCAATGATGTCCACAAGGTACTGGAGGTGGGCGGCTGTCGACTTCCTGAGGGAGAGCGGGAGCCCCATGTAGCACAGAGGAAACGACAACAACGGTCAGTGCAGCTCCTGTGCCACCAGCTCGGCCTCAGGCTCTCCACAGCGAATAAGGTGCGCCGAGCATTTCTCGAAGTTATCCCTCAACCCAGAAGCCAGACCAAAGTCCTCAAGGAGCTGCACAAAAACCTGGAGGTCCCCTGCCAAGGGCCGAATGAAGGTCACCACATCGTCAGCATAGATTGACGTGCGGTTTGAAGATTCAGCTGAAATCTTGGTTCTCAAGCAGTGAAGTTGTGTACTATCGACAATTAGCAAACCGAGCTGCTCACGAGCTAGCTATCCTAGGGAAAAAACCGTAATGCCCGAGAGGCTGTAATCTGGAATGTTGGTGTACCGGCCAGTGTGGCCGAAGTTGTAGTGGGTGATTTGCCCCAATTTTTTTGTTTGAAAGAAAGGCAAAATATTTGACTTAATTAATTGATTAAGAAGGAGTGGCCACAACGAGTGTGCATTTTTGGAACCCGAGCTACATGAAGCTTGTTTTTTTCAAAATTCTAAATCAAAAAATTGAAGTTTCCAAAAATAAGGAAAAAAATCCTGGATGTAGATATTGTTGAGATCTACAACCGTGCAAATTTTCAACTCCAAATTCATTGTATTTTGGGCTGTACAAAAAAGGACAAATCAGGGGAAATTTCAAATTTTTGAAACAGTCTATTCTTCACCACCAAGATCCACCCGTTTATCTTTTTTGTGCATCCCAAAACAAAACGAATTTGGAGTTGAAAAATTGCACTTGTTGACCTTGACAATATCTACATCCGGGAATTTTTTTGCGATTTTTGAAAACTAAAAAATTTCGATTTCAAATTTTCAAAAAAAGAGCTCCACGTAGCTCGGGCTCCATTATAGGTTTTCGTGGCCACAATGTTTTTTAAGTTACAGCCCGCAAAGGCAACGAAATAAAACAAGACTACTAATCTCCCGGAATGAGATGACCCAAATGCTTTGCCCCGGCAAAGACCCAAGCTTTGGCCTCGAGCTTGATTCTAGAGAAAAGAACGACATGTAAGGTGCTAGTGTGATTGAAAGTACTTGCATTGCGCTCATTTCAAATCTCCCAAGAAGTGAGCATGGCAAGAGACGACATAACCTTTATCCTAGAAGGGTGACGAAGGAGAAGACGAGTCCACCAAGCTTCGACGTCATTGAGGGAGATCCAACTCAGAGGGTCAAAGTCCACAAGAGTGAGCCAATCCTTAAGCATGATCCAAATTCGAACGGAGAAGCGATAATGTAGAAGGAGATGACACGCCGTCTCATCGGCAAATCGACAAAGGGAGCAAAGTTTGCATTGCCACCCTCTCCGCTCAATGTGGTCGTTTGTCCACACCCGTTTTGAATGATTGGCCACGAGAAATTTACAATTCGGAGGCACCCAATTCTTCCATACGAGAGAGTCCATAGGAGATGTCGCTAAGCCGGCAAATTGGGCCATGTAGGCCGAATGGCAAGAATAAACCCCGGACGAGGTGAGCTTCCATTTGATAGAGTCTCGTACATGATCAAGGAGGGTAACTTTAGAAGTGAAATTCCAAAGACTTGTGAATTCTTGGAGGTGAAGCACGGACATCCCATTGGAGGTGTCGATTTGAAGAACCCATGCGTTATTGGAGAGCGCATCCCGGACGTTCCACTTCTTATGCTTGGAAAGGGCGAAAATGGAGGGAGCGATAAGCTTAGGGCTGACCCCATCCGCCCAAGGGGCATCCCAAAAACTAGCCTTGGTGCCATCACCAATCATCACCTTTGTCATGGCGTAGAAGAAGTCCATATCGTCTTTGTTGCACGGGTTTCCCATCCCAAACCAAGGGCGCTCCGGCGCCGTCCATTCAAGCCAAGGCCACCGAAGGTGCAATGCCCTCCCAAAAGAGGTGGGTCAACAAACCACCTTCCAATTGACCTTGCATTTTGCGCCCGTAGCTTTCTCTATCCCCGCCCAAAGGAAACCGCCCTCGCACTACAAGATCATATCACGTGCCTTGATCAGCCACCGATACTATGCGCCTTGTCGTGTAAGGTTATTCGGCTGTGGCCAAGTCCTCGTCGTTAATGCATGCCCCATTTGTATTTATAGGCTGCGCCATGTATGGAGCACCGTTTAACGATTTGACTTCTGCGTCCTTCTCCTCCATCTCATACTACTCATACTTTGCCATCTCTCGCTATCGTTCTTTCATCGTCCTTGTCGCTATGGAGTGTAGAACCGATCGACAACAGAGGGGTTACCTCAGGATCGCCGAGGCAACCGTCCTAGCCAAGAATGGCATTTTTTGCCCCCGCGTACGCATCTATCCACTGGATGGTGCATCAGCGCGGGAGCACCCACGATCTGTACGACGTCCTCACCGCGAACGGCTACGAAACGCCGCTCCATCGATGAGTATCACCAGTATACCTGGCCATGGGTAACCCGAACCGGACGGCTCGATGCGACCCATCCCGAAAATCTTGGGCCGAGCCGGGCCCGGGCTTAACGAAAATGCAAATTCAGTGAGGATCAGGCTGGGCCAATCAGGCCTAGTCGGGCTCGGGCCCGAATTCTGAGGCCCGACGGTCGGGTCGGGCTTGGGCCTGGATTTTTCTACATCGGGATTTTTAGGCCCGACCCGAGAAATGCCCAGGTATAATTGCCGGTGGCATCATCGTCCTCTTCCTCGCCACGCTGTCGGGTGACGCGTTCGTCTTCTTACGCGCTAGCGGGACGTCTCGACATTATGGAAGATCTAGAGACGGTTGTCCTCTCGCACTCTTGCTCGAGGCGGGGCGGCATTGTGATTGCTGAAAAGGTCTAGCCGTCGCACGCGGGATGTTCCTTATTTATCCCGAATAGGGGATGGAAGAGCAGTCACCCGTTCCGATAGTGGCGATGGAGACACCGAGAGATATTGAGCCGACACGTTTGGCGGCTGACCGTATGCCAACGCTGCTACACCGCTCGAGTCATGACTTGGACTTGAGGTTCACATCAAGGTCCCTGACTCGCCTCTGCTGGGCTATCGAGGTGTACAAAAAGTCTACAAGTAGAGGTAGGTGGGCCTCATCGGCCCAGATCTGGGTTCTCGGGTTGGAGCTGGAGACCCGCTCATCCATCAGATGCTAATCCCGACGTTCTTCTCGTCGGGTGACGAGGGCTGGGCGGGCTTCCTCGTCCTCGGTCGGTGCGACTGGTGGGGGCGGGTCCCCGCTATAGCATGGGCTACCGGGCGCCGATGCTTTGCTGGATTGGACCAGAGGGTCAATCAACAGCCATGGAGTGTGGTTTCCACAGCGTATATGGTGTGTGGACCTTGAAAGACACCGGTTTGCCTTCGTTGTACGGATGGTGGCCCGCGAGTAGTTTGGGCACTCTGGTGCGGCAACGGGGCTGGCCGGTTGCGCGTATGTGGCTTGTCTTTGGTTTCGAGGCGAGTTAGGGTGGCTCCTCGGAGCCGGGTGGCAGCCCTGGATGGTGGGAGCCACGTTGGTCGGCGAGAGAGCCCATGGTTTTTGTGTTGGCCGATGGCCACGGTCATGTGGATGGCTTGGGGACTGGCAAGCGATGTACTGTGTCAGTGATGCGGGTGTCGTTTGGCGGCATTCCATGCCCTATGTGGGAGGCGGAGAGATCATGTCGTGGGGCAACTCTCGCCCATGGTCTTCTCTCGCGCGGCGGCGACGTCCCCTTCTTGAAGGCATCGTTGCGGGTTCTCTCAATTCTCCTACGTGTTTCGGGTGAAAACCCAAGATTCTTGGATCGGGTGACGACGGTGCTTGGCGTCGTGATCTTAAAGACACCGTCTTGAAATTCATGGCGTGTGACTCTCCGGAGTGGCAAACAGCGGAAAACATCATCATGTCAACAAGTGATGTCGGCAACGACTCGGCAGCAGTCCGTGGGATGAAGCCCCGGCCCAGACCTGACCCACCAGGAGACAACGCCACGAGCTTAGAAAATCGGAGAAAAATCGTAACCCATGAGTTTTTTTTTGAATTTTACCATATATATTAAACCAGCAAAGAGTACACGATTACATCGATTACAAAAACAATACCAAAAGAGACGAGCAAATCTATGAGATCTTCAAGCCCTTTCTTCTTCCATGACATAATCTTGTACTTTTCTGAAGGCAGCCGTAGAACAACGCCGAATACACCAAACCACAGACCTGTGAATACCAACGAAGGTTCTCCCCTTTTAATTTTGAGTCGCAATGCTAAGGCTTTGTGCACGCACGCAGCCATTAAATTAATCAAGCAACATCGGCAAGAGCACCACCACTGATATTCCAGGCACAAATAATCGAACCACTTTGTCGACGTCGTTGGGAGCCGAGAGAACGAATCTCCATTGCCGAAGATGTAATAGCTGGGATAGATATTGTGAGGATAATCCTCCTCACAGCAATCATAAGAAACAATTCAAGATTGATCTGGCGAAGCAAGATCTGAAGAACCATACCTAGACAAACTTAATCTTCCAAAGCCACCATTGACTTCGGGAAGGAGATCACGCCGTCGAACGAAGCTTGGAAGATCACTTATTGCAGACGAAGCCATCTCCATTGACGAAGAAGATAACAACCAAAACCAAGCTCTAAGAATAAAGACCTTTGTATAGCGTCCTGCGCAGGTCCGAGGTCCCCACCCCTCCTAGTGCCAGAGTGGCAACTAGAGGAGGCGAGGACCCGTCAATTCGTAGATGAAGGCGATGATGAAGATGCAGATGGCGCCGACGGCGACGGCTAGGGTTGAAACCCTAGGCGGCCGTCTCTCTTTCTTTCTTTCTTTCTTTCTTTCTTTCTCTAAACCGAACTGTAACCCAGAAGTCTTGATAGCAAAACAGATACTGTAGTTGGTTAGACGGGGTGGTAATTCTCAAACTGAAGGGCACGACACGTATTTTTTTATAGATAAAAGGCAATAATGCCCAGCTTTGAATTAACAAAGCTCAGAGTTTTACAACGGCGGTTACAGATGAAACAAGGTGCTGAGGAGAACCTCAAACAAAGCAGATAAAGGACAAGCTAAAAGAAAGGAGGATACACTACGCCGAGCACCAAATCCCTGCGTAAAACGGCCCGCCCAGAGGCAGGATTGGACCACCAGCGAAGACACCACCGCAACTAGCACAGAGCTTGACATTGTAGAGGGAAGCAGGAGACGAAAGACCAGCGCCTTCCGTAGACGTCGAGCACGAAGGAGAGGATGTCGAGCATCACAGTGCTGAAACGGAGACCGCGACATCGACAGCGGCGAGCACCAAACCCTTGCGTAGAACAGCCAGCACCAAAGTAGCGGGATCGGACAACACCAATCGGCGAGCACCAAACCCTTGCGTAAGACGGCCAGCCACCAAAGGAGCGGGATCGGACCACCGTGTCCGAATGTTCTGCCTCCACCAAGACACAGGAGCAAGACAGCGTCACTTCAGATCATCGGCTGCGAAAAGACACCAACTTTACACTCAAGCAACCATGGTGAAGCGAGGAGACCCTTGCTCCAAGACGGTGCCTCCAAGGAGGTCACGACGCAGCTGCGCCGCCACCGTCGGGTCAAAGACCAGGGTTTTCACCCGGAGTATACACGAGGGAGGTGGGGTGGAACCATAGCATCGCCCCCAAGAGGGAAAGCGGCGCCCACAGGCGTCGCCGACACCACCGTCAATGACGGTTTGAGCTTTCGCTCGGTCCGATCCCCACCTACCCATCGACAAGGATCACCGACTCCAGCCACCACCGCGAAGGGCAGTGGACACCATAGTTGCAACAGAGCCTCCAGATCAACATCTGGGCAAGGAACGGCGCCCTCGCCAGACCTCGCCAGGAACTCCAACCGCCGTCGTCCAAGTCGCCCACACGACCAAAGAACACGACCAGCACCGCCGCCACGGGGTTTGCCGCACAGCCACCGCCACGTCCACAGCTCAGGGCTGCCGCCCCGACTTCCGAGGGTTGCCAACGATCAACCGCCTGCACGAAGCCAGCCACTCCGGCTACCACGACAGGCACCTCCTCCTAGAGCCCCTGCCCTCCTCAACAGAACGACGAGGCCGAGAAAACCACAGGGAACCATGGCAGAACTGAGACCACCCAAGGTAAAAAATGCAGCTTGAGCTTGAGCGTGAGGGAGAGACACGACCATGCAGACCTCCACCCGCACCGGCCAGCCACCGTATGCTGCACCCCTACACCCGAGCAGGGGGCCGCGGCAGGGGACCCGAGCGCGACAGATCTGGCCCTCCAGATCCGCCCGGAGAATCCAGCCACCGCGGGCCGAGCTGTGAAGCAACGTCTTGCCGGCAACGACCAATCTCACCTCAGCTACCTCGAAGAACTTGGGGACCAGCAAATCCGCGCCAAGGCGACCACAGCAGATCTCCGGTCGTCGGCCCGCAGGGAGAAGAAACGGGGGGAGACGGAGGAGGACGAGGCGGGGAAGGCCCGCCGCCGCCGCGGGTAGGCCGGCGGCCGCCAGCGACAGCGGCGAGGAGCAGGGGCGGGGCGGAGGAGGAACGGGGGGCGACACGTATTTAGTTGTGGTGAGAATTCTAAAAATGTAAAAAGTTCAGAGAAAGTCCTTAGTTACGCAACCTATCACCCATCTGTAGTTTCTTTACTGTTCCCCGTCCTTACAAAATCAGGCCGTCCTCAAGTAAAAAAAAAAACCAAGCCGTCCTCGAGCATAGTGCTGCCCGCCGCCGCCGCACTGGGCTACTCCGAGCCTCCGACGACCCCTCACCGGGAGCATGGGAAATGGACGAACCACTCGACCGTTCGTGTCCAAATCTAGCCGCCGCCGACCTGCTCGGCCGCGGCCCCCTCCGGTGCTCCGCTTGCCGTGACACCGCGTCATCCGCCGGTGGTTCCGTCGTGGTTGACCCCCCCGTGTCCAGTGGCGGAGCCACATAGAGACCTGTGTGGTCAATTGACTACACATGCTTTTTGCAAATCCTTTGTATACAAGTTTAAATCATGCAAAAAAGATCAGGAAAAACATATGTGTTTGACATTGCAGATATGAAATGACATCACAAACTTTAAGTTCTGGCTCCGCCACTGCCCGTGTCAATGGTGCTACCTCTGAAACACGGTCTATTATTTCCTGGTTCTGAAAACTCGCTTCTCCTTCTGTTGCTTGAAATCTAACACCAACTGATCTGCAGTTCGTGAGTTTTAGTGTTTGGCTTTTGCAAAACTACAGTTTTATACACTTCGGTATTAACGAAACTCTACTAGTTTTATACCTGTTTTTTTAACCACGGTATCCTAATAACGAAGTATTGGAGTGCCTGGATAGGGAAGTAAACCAATACATTTTTCATCGGATTCGTAACAGAGCGGATAATAATATGCGGATTTATATGGTTGCGGATTCGGGAACAGAGCGGATTTGGAGTGGAAACAAAATTAATCAGATCGATACACACATAAGTAAATTGTCAAACCATACAAATAAAAATAATTGTTCAATAACCTAGTAACTAACAAAGTTGTACTCCATAGTCTTTACAATGGCTATTTAAGTGAGTTGTTTTTTAACGGACGAACTCGACAACTTACTAACTGCAAATTATGCTCTATTAGGTTGGATATTTCGTTAAAAAATTGGATTATTCGGATTAAAACCATCGGATAAACGTATTTGATTTTCAGATAATCCATATTCTAGGAAATTGAACATACCATATCCGGGTGTCATGTTCGGATTCATATATCCTTATCCATCAGATTTCTTAAAACCAACCGGATATGGATTATTCAAAACGGTTTGGTAATCGAATACGGTAAAAAATTATACTATCCGTTTACACCCCTATGCCTGGGCAACGAAATACTGCAGTTTTTACGATACTTCAGTTTATAAAAATGTGGTCCGGACTGAAGTTTCCAATATGGCAAAAAAAACTGTAGTTTGTACAATACTTTAGTTAATAAAACCACGGTATTCATTGGACCCAAACGCCTTAAAATATTTAATACTTCAGTAGGTTTATAAACTGAAGTATTATCATATTACATAAAAAAACAGAGCTCCCAAACAGACCCTAAAGTATTTATTGCCCAGGCATGTAAATACTTTGGTTTTAGAATACTTCAGGTTTAGAAAAACTTTACTGCTAGTATAAGACATATAATTAAATGTTAGTATTGGTCACCTAGGTTCTGCTACATGTACAAGCCAATGAGAATTCCTCAAGGCATCTTATGATATGAGTATTGAGGTTCTTCCCTTGGCCTTGTGAGTCTTCGGGAAATAAAATCTGCCCCCTGCTACGGACAAGCCAAACCCATTTGTAATTGTGATGGACATCAACACAATTTTCACTAAATGGAACCAATCATTTCTGTCCATGGTATCAGTGTATTCGTCTATTATAAGTAGTTATGTGCCATTGCTTTGTGTTTTAGGTTATGCATCCTTGCTTGTTTTTAGGCTATTTCCCTTGCTTATTCCTTTATTACTTGGTTAGTTGGCTGCTGCAGGTTGCTGCATTTTCTTAAAATTTCGACTCTGTATTTTTGTAGGACAAACTATGGCTTTTCATGTTTAAGTTGTTGTTTGCAACCATTCGTGTGATTTGTGCTGCAAGAGAAACAATAGTCTTGTTCTTGACTTTAGCATGTCATCCACCAAAATGATATGGCAAAACATGTGAAAATAGATGCATGCTGTCAGAAATTAACAAATCTATACAATTTTTATTTTGTCTCGTGAAGAGTGAGCTGCCTAATCGGTCGCTTTTAGAGAGGTTTATTTCAGTGTATGTACTTATCATTCTTCGTATGTACGACAGGGTAGGGGTACTACTACTACCACTACCGCTTGGATACTGAAAGTTCTTGGATCACCATCATTATTACCTTCAGTCTTGAGCAAACAGTCCCTTCCACTCCGAGGAAAATTACAGAACTCATCAACTCAGTCCACCAGAATCATCAATTTTTAGTCTCTTCTGTTTCATGCACTGGATGCTATACCTTCCCGGTGTATCACATGGGTAGTAGCAAGGGGGGTTGTGTGAGTAAGGTTTGATGTTCTTTCCAGACACCTAAGCAGTTTTTCTTTCTGTTTCCTATGTAGCTATCCCAAGTCCTGACCTATTGTAGCATTTTGTTAATTAGTGAAGCATTGCTGAGGAATGCACTTGCCAAAAGTGAATAAAGAACCGCCATGGAGTTCTTCATGGAAGAGAACCTATTTTTTAGCTTTAAAGGTACAAGACCATGAGGTACAACTTCACCGAACAATCAAATATACATATTGGCTGGAAAGTTCTTTTAGTGCGTTTTAAACATATTTCCGATGGACAAATATGATAGGATGCAAAAGGAAAAGTGCATACTTTGAGTTTCTTCTGCTATTACCCATGTGTTTCACCTTGGGCCAGATAATATAGATGCTTGAGATGGAACTGAATGTGTTGATGAATTATCTTGAACAAACATGAGTGAATTTGCCTCAAAGGTTTGTACACTTATCGCACCTTCCAATACCTTGATCACGGTTGACATTGAAGGCCTCTGAGTGTTGTCATGTTGCAGACACCATATTGTGAGCTTTATCATTTGAACCACTTCCTCCTGGTGTGAGACCATGTCAGCATGATGCTTGTCAATCAGATCAATCAGTTGGTTGTTTTGAGATTTTTCTCGTAACAGATTTATGAGCTGAACATTCTCCTTAGGCTGAGAGTTGTCGATATTTTTTCTTCCACTTATTATTTCCATCATGACAACTCCAAAGCTGTAGACATCAACCTTTTCAGTGATCCGTGATGTCAACCATTCAGGTGCCAGATATCCAGGTGTTCCTCTCATCACAGTCACTACCTTGCTTTGATCCCTATTTATTAACTTACATAGTCCGAAATCAGCCAGTTTGGCATTGAAATTGTCATCCAAGAGAATATTTTGTGGTTTGATATCCAAATGAGCAATTTTTTGCCTACACTCCTCATGAAGATAGCATAGGCCTTTGGCAATATCCAGAATGATCCTACACCGGGTGCACCAATTAAGGGGCGCATTTTTATGGTGGTAATAGATCCACCTATCAAGCGACCCTCTTGACACATATTCATATACCAAAAGCCTCTCAGACTTCTCTGCACAAAAACCAATCAGACTGACAAGATTGATGTGTTCAATACTGCCTATGGTCTCGACCTCCGCCAAGAATTCTTTTTTTCCTTGTCTAGCACCTTCCAAACGTTTCACTGCAACTCTCTCTTCCCCTAATTTTCCTTCGAAAACCGATCCAAACCCACCTTCTCCGAGCTTCGTAGCAAACCCTTTTGTGCACTCTCTCAACTTTTCAAAAGAGTATCTCGTTGGCATTCTAGGCAATTGATCAAAATCAAGTTCTTCATCCTTCTCTGAATACTTTTTCCTCCTTTGTAGATAAAGAACAACAACAATGACAAGCAATATAACAGTAGTAACAGCTCCAAGTGTAGCACCTAGCACCACCTTTTTGTTTTCATTTGAGGGTTAAGTTGGACCATAGTTTTGTTTTCATTAGAGGGGCTAAGTTACACTTTGAGGTAAACAGAGGATTCGTAGCCAATAGTTCCATATTGTATCGACTGCATGGAGAAGACCTTCGTCACCCACACACATTTTGCACCTTTGAACAAAACGGCCATGCAGGAGCAGTTCTTCAAGCAGTCTTGCTTACAACCATCAAGGCTTGTTTGTTTATTATTTTTTGCATCCATAAACGTGTAGTAAGAAATGTTGGGAATGGTCAAGAGCTTATGGTGTTGTATTTCGGTACATGAGATTGGAGTTAATGGTGTGCAACCAAGATTGGGCTTGCGTTCATCCACCGGCTTGAAGTAGCTTGAATTTGAATTGCTCTCAAGTGGACAACTGCACTGTGTGCCCATGCATATGCCGTACTCACCACAGGCTGTTGGGTAAGCACAAATATCCATTCCCCTGGACCCCATTATGTCATACACCACTGTCCAGCCCTGACTAGACCAAGACCATCCATACAGTCTCAGGTATCCATCTGAATCTAACCTCATGTACTGCTTGGATTGAGCTACTGGCAAGGTGATACTGTCATTCATATATTGCCCAAACATGAAGCTAAGGCTTCCATTCCTTAATGTAACTTTTGTTGGATCATTTCCTATCTTGCCGAATCTTGACTTATAAGAAAAGTAGAGTTGTGGTGGTGTGGAGTCAGCATAAGCATATAATCCATCAGGGAGTAGAGTGATATACAACTGATTCGCAGTCCAATTTGTTGGAGAGGTATTTGCCTCGAGCCTCGTACCTTCCAGAATTGATTGCCCTGGTACCAATGTGTCAGTAGGATGATCAAATGACTGCCAAACTGCTGCATTCCTGTGATCAAACAACACTAGATTACCGACCTTGGTGACCACCATGACACGCCCGCCAGAGTTGCTGCTGGACCAGACATGGCTATCATCAGCATCGCGGAGGACCAAGTGCCCGCTTGGGGTAAACTCAAGGGTGGCGTTTTGAGTTGATAGCGGAAAACTACCACTTTTGTAGCCAAATTTATTGATTGGTACCAGTGTATGGCTCAATCTCATTTTAGTACCACATTTTGTCCAGGTTGTCTCATTTTGCCCAAATGAGGCTCTGATTCAATTAGACTCAATTTAGACAGTTGTTCTGACAGGGATGGCCCACCTGACAGGCCGACGTGGCAAGCTGAGTGAAATTAACAACTGAACTTATAGTGGGCCCCACTTATCTGTATAATAAAAAAGAAAATCTGAGAAAATAAAAAATATATAAAAAAGGTCTAAAAAGAGTCAACCGTGGCCGCCTCGGTGCCGTTCCCTTCCCCTCCGGCGACCGGCGGCCGGACGGCCACCTCCGGCCCTGGCGCCGCCGCCTCTGCCCTGCTAGCCGCTGCCCCCGCTCGCCGCCGGGATGCACGTGCTGTCTCGGCGGAGCTGGCGCCGCTACCGCGGGGGGATGGAAGGAGGCGCTGGCGGCCAGCGTCGCGAGGGTGGACGGCCAGGTCGTCGGGGGCGCGACCGCCGGGGCGGACGCCGTCGTCGAAGAGACGCTCGCCGGGGTGGGGCAGAGGCGGCGAGCGGGGGCGGCCGTCCGTGCTCGTCATGTGCCTCCTGCGCGGCGCGTGTCTCCGCGCTGTCCCTCTCTGCGTCTGCCCGTGGCTCGCCGTCGGGGGCGGTCGTCTATGCCCGTCGTGCACCTCTTGCACGGCGCGCGCGGGGACCGCGTCTGCGCGTGCTCGCCGGCGGGGGCGGCGGCGAGCGGGGGCGGCAGCGAGCAAGGGAAAAAGCGGCGGCGAGAAGGGGCAGCGGCGGCGAGCGGTGCTCGCGGCGTCCGGTGGTGGCGGTCTGTGTGGAAGAAGATAGTGCGGCGGTCTGTGGCGATTTTTTTTTCATTTTGTTGTTCTCAATTTTTTATTGTACTGATAAGTGGGGCCCAATGTGGTTTAGATGTTAATTTCCTTCAGCTTGCCACGTCAGCCTGCCAGGTGGGCCGTCCCTGTCAGAACGGCTGTCTAAATTGAATCAGAGCGTCATTTGGGCAAAATGAGACAACCTGTACAAAATGTGATACCAAAATAAGATTGAGCCATACACTGGTACCAATCTGTAAATTTGGCCACAAAAGTGATAGTTTTACACTATCAACCCTGACGTTTTCCCTAACAGGGTGATCTCGGTTGGCAGACCAGACCACCTCCCCCGGATCACCCTCGAGCAAATCCTGGTTGGCAGACCATTCCACCTGCTCCGGATCACCCTTGAACAATGTTGTTCCATTGCGGACGTAGATAGTGAAGACGGCAAATAGGTACATGCCGCATGTTGGGGTGGAGGCACATAAGAACCCTGCGGCAAAATTAAGATCATAGTCGTCGTATTTATCTTGTAAGAGAATGAGGCGCATTACTGAATTGTTGAATTGATCGTTGTTGTTGATCCACACAGTCGATGGCTTGGCCATGGAATAGTTCAAGGGCTTCGCTGCAGAAAGCAACGGTGCCGCAGCAGCGATTACAAGGAAGAGGAGATTGGCAGGACCCATGGTGCTTGGACGTAAAAAGAGACTGTAATCAAGAATAATAATCAGTTACTTCTTGCCTTATGATTAGACAGGAAGATACAGGGGACTCGGATGAACTAGCAGAGTAGGAACAATATCACACCTGATGATACTGAGCTGATGGAGAAGATGCGATCGCCGGAGAGTTGGGGGTGCCTGGAGTTCTGAAAGAAGAGATGGGGGTGCCTGGAGTCACTGACTAGCTCCAAAGCGTGTTTTTAGGATTTCGGAGATGTATTGATATTTCTGACTAGTTACATAGCGTCACTGACTGGCTAGCTGCGCTGACCCAAGATTTCAACGTTTGACTCGTAATGGTCTATCGCTCGCGGCATGTCCCTGTTAGGCAGCAAGGCATGTGCTGTGATGTGCTCCGGTACACAAAAACTTTATTGAGAGGAGGCAAGTCATGTGCTCCAGTCAACAAAAGCATGCATGTGCTCTGGTACACAGGGTGCTCTGGTACACAGGGCCACCGAGTACTCAACCAGGCCCGGGGATGCAAAAACGGCGCATTTGGTTTCCTGAGCCAGCCCGTGTG
Organism: Poa pratensis; assembly: GCA_947311845.1. NCBI lineage: Eukaryota > Viridiplantae > Streptophyta > Magnoliopsida > Poales > Poaceae > Poa > Poa pratensis. The sequence continues at coordinate 14,107,435 of CAMZMU010000059.1, read as the reverse complement.
CTTGCATGCGCACGAACTTTAAACCATTTTGGGTCTGGCTGAGTAGGAACGGCTGAATCGGAGCAAAATAGGGAATCCTAGAGCCGAGCTGGTGCAAACTTGGAGATGGCGTGCGGCCGAGTGTCCACGAGCGCGCACTCACGCTTACGCGAAATAGTGGCGGGAGAAATTTTGCTCACCGCCCTGTATTTCGCTCCCCTATTTCACGCCTCTCGTCTCACCGCCCAAGCTCCCGCCACCATTTCCCCCTCTTCGAGCTCTCTTTCGGTAACGAAGCTTCTTCGACAATGACCAGGTAAACGGCGCCACGTTCTACTCCGGCCGGCGGTGCTCGACGACGTGCGGCAGAGAGCTTCTTCGCCGATCTCTCCGAGCAGAGAGGGGCCGTGCACGCTACGATGCCTGTAAGCGCACTCCAACCCTAGGTGTTGTAGCTTAGCTCTGTGCGTATAGACTAGATCTTTAGGACATGATGGTGATGATGTTGTGCCGATTTGGTAGTTTCCTAATTGCCGTCAGATCCATTAGTCTTGGTCGTAATTTTTGTAGTCATGCAATTGTCTTGGTCGTCACCATTGTAGGACATGAGCGTGAGCGGATTTAGTTAAGCCCTGGCTGATGGGGAGAGCCATATCACTCTCTCTCTCTCTTGTCCCGGACTCTCAGGTGTACGAGGTGTCGGATTCGCAAGAAATAAAGTTGTATGATGTGCCTAGGCTGTCTTCAAAGCTGGTGGAGACGCTTGATGGTGTGGCAGACAAAGCTAGAAGGCAGGTTGCTAGCAAAGATAAGAAGAGCAAGATGGGGATGACCATGAAGTGGCCTCCATTTTTGGCCACCTTCGTGCTGAACAAGATGTGTGAGCTCATCGCCTCCGGGGAGGACTGACAAGGGGTTTAAGAAGGTGCATCTGAACACAATTGCCATGTTGATTTTTGTGTTCTCTGGCCAAGAGGTCACCTCGACTTAGATCTATAACCACCTGAGAAAGTGGAGAGTGAGGTGGATCAAGGTTTCAAAGCTCAAGGACCTTAGTGGTGCACATTGGGATGAGGACATTCATATCATCATCTTGGAGGTGGAGCACTTGAGAGGCCACATTCTGGTTAGCCTACTCTTTAACATTATGCACATTCACAACCTGTCATGCCTCACTGTTAATCACTCTAGCTGTCTAACTGTTTTTCGTCTTTAGGATCACCCCAAAGATGCCGAGTTTCTGAACAAGCTCATCCAGAACTACGAGCAGATGCAGATGATCTTCTCCTTCGGTCTAGCCACTGGACGGCATGCCATGGGGTACTCTGAGCCTCTAGGTACGCCCGATGATCCTGACACGCAGGAGTCATACACCATCAATGTTGATAGTGCTAGTGACAACCGAGGCGAGAAGGCTGATGATCATACACCGAAGCTAGCTGAGAGAGGAGAGAAGAAGATGAAGAGGGGTGCCTTGGTGGATGAGAAGGTACTCGTCTTCACTAGCATGACCGAGGCCCGAGGCCGTGAGGGAGGTGGCTACCACCATCAGGGAGAGCGTGCCTGCGGACGTGCACCCCGGCCTCTACGAGGCTGTGATGACCGCCAAAGGATACAATGACGCCGCCAAGAGGTTGCTCTTAGCCACCTCCTGGACAACGAAGCACAAGGTCACGACTTTGTTTTGAGACACCGTCTACTGTGGCTCCAGATTGTCCGCCAAGATGATCTTGTTTCCAATGCTTAAAGCGCCTTCATCAAGAAGAGGATCATACACGATAACTTCCTCTATGTGAAGAATTTGGCAAAGCGGTTACATAAGAGCAAAACCTCCACGCTTCTCTTCAAACTTGACATTAGAAAAGCATTTGAGTCCGTTAGACGGGAATACATTCTAGACCTTCTTCAACGTTGGGGCTTCCCAAACAAATTTCATAATTGGATTGCCGCTCTCCTCGCTACCTTCTCATCTTGTGTCCTTCTCAATGGGGGTAGCCGGCCAGCCTATTGTGCATGGGCGTGGTCTTCGGCAAGGGCACCCACCCACTAGTAGAGAATGACTCTGTGGACATGGGTTAAAACCCACTAATATATTCATTTGAAAACGCGAGTCTATTTCGGTTGGTACATTGCTAGATGGAAATCATCCTACACTAGATAGACACGCGAGCTTCGCCTCGCCGCCTGCATGGCGTTCTGACACACCGTGGCCAGTACGGTGGACCTTCCGGCGCTTTGCTTCTGTGTCATTGGCGCTTTTACTTTGTGTTGTTGAGTTTATGTTTTTTAGGGTTGTGTCTTAACGGCACACGTAGGTTCTAGCATGCCATTTTGGCAACTCAGTTTGTTGGCGTGCCGTTATAGTCTGCTGCAGCAACCGACGCCAGCCACTGCGCAATCTCACAAGACCACCAGCCAGGGCCACAACTATCGAACATACTTTCATGTGGTATTATAAATCTGGAAACAATGTTCTTTTTGGAAGGAATATGAACCAACCCTATCAAATCAGCATGCAGTTTCAAGCTCTTATAGCCGATCAAGAAATGGAGAGGACAACCAAGCCAGATTCCTAGCTCAAGAAACTTCCACACGATGCACTTGCTTGTCCTCTGAATGGAATTACTATTGCAGCTGACAGAAACTTGCAAGTTCGATTGTGTTTACTGACACAGCTTGGAAGTGCAGGTCAGTCGTAGGAGGAAACCATCTCCAGGTCACCGTAATTGGTGTGTTCATCAGAACAACTTTAACAGAAAAGGAATGCAAGATCATGATATAGGCCTCTGCACCACAAGCTCTCTCGGTGTTCCAGTCGGAGGCAAAAGCTCTGTTTTTTGCAGCATTGGTGGTGCAGGAACTTCAACTTCAGAATATTTCCTTTCGTATAGGAATCCTTTCGTACAGGCAAACATGACTTGGTGAAGGTGGCGACCACCAGGAGTCTACATCATCATTTGTTGCAATGGAACTCCAGATATGCTCTTGCAGGATACCTCCACGCCACTTCCAGATCCTTGGCACAAAATTTCCACATCAAGAGAGATCTTAATGAAATGGCTCACAACTGCGCAAAACAGGTTCTTAGGCAACGCCTAAGTCAACCAATCTTCGGTTGCATTTGTTCAGCTCATAGAGGGATAGTATGTCCTGTTATTTCTTCTCTGCAATCTGTCCAACTCCCAGACTATGCACTGAACATTGAACTTTGCACATGATCTGAATATATTTTGGCGCCTCCGGCGCCGTCAGTTGTTCAAGAAAAAAGCACAGTGGCAGAGAGGTCGCCTCCACCGCACCGGTAATAACTGCAGCTGATACCCAGTAATACATGCAGCTGATAGGTATCAGTGGCACATAATACACCGTTTGGTTGATTAGTGCCCTTAGTACATACACAATAAATCAATCAATTATAATGCCTAGATGTACTTGTAGTCGAGATTGCATTTCTCAAGTTAAATTGTTATCACGGCAACATCACTTTGCTTTCGACACTGAAATTATTTTCATAAGGAAGAGAAAAGTTAAGCCAAATAGCCTCTCGGTGTTCCAGTCGGAGGCAAGATAATTGGTGTGTTCCTCCACCGTTTTCCGCACCACAGCAGTTACCATTGCACTCCAAGAGCAACCCATCCCCACCGCCACGCCAAGGCGCAATATCAAATCCAAATTGCTCCAACAGTTTGGACTCCACAAGTGTCACACCCCCATTTTTAATCCCCCGTTTTTATTTTTAGCCTTTTGTAGAATATAAGTGAGACTCCAAATTATGAACCTATGTGTGAACCCACTTGTGCTTGTACTCTTGATCATCCATGTGTGAAATATTAGTGCTTGTGGTTTGTGCAAAACAAATTTTTAGAATTTTCTAATTAGGTTTTTATTTTCTGAAATCTGTTAAGACTTGCTGTTTTGGACATGTTATTTTATGTGGTTAAAATGTGCAATTATGGAAAATTTGAGTTTGGAGATGATCTATGGTGTGTGGACATTGGTTCCATGCCCTTGGATCACCCTTTTTGTACCTTTGGAACCCCTAGATACATGCATGTTTATATGGCTAAAGATTAAGACAGAAAACAGAAAAAAAACAGAAAAGTCAGAAACAGTCAGAGAGTAGCCCACTTACCAGCATGTTTCCCTGCCCTTAAACATTTTTCAAAAATGGACCAAAAATATTAAATGGAAGTATTCAACCTGGAGATCATTTACCAATTTAAATTTTTCCATTTGGACTTGATTTGCTAGGTGAATCAAGCAGCAACTTTTGCTATCTGTTGACTGCCCTGACACTTAGCCGTTTTTCTGAAAAACTGAATTTTCTGAAGATTACTGTTCACAGCACGGGCAGAATTTTGGAGCACGTTTTCGTGTTGATTTCGTGCGAACCAGAGGGAGCGACCATGTCCATTCTACTCCCCCATGTCCCCACTTCATCTCCATGCCATTGTATGGCTTCGTTGAGGTCAACGAGGAGCAGTAGGAGAGGAGACATGGAGGTGGCCGTGATGTGACTCGGGAGTGGACCGTGAGGAGAGAGCAGCCCATTTCTTCACTCCTCCTCGCGTCCTTGCCCTGCCCAGAACCCACTCAACGGAGAGGACACCAGTTGACGCCCTGAGGAAGCCCAGAGCCGACGTTTGCGTGCTCGAACACACCCACGCCGCCCGGCCGTTGACACCGAGTGGGGGAGAGGATGTTTTCCTCGGATTTAAGCCACCACTGCCTCTCACACTTCGCCACCCACCTCCACACATCCACCGCACCCGCCCCACCCCATCTTTTCCTTACCTCTCGCTCTCTGCGAGCGAGGCGGAGGAAGAACTCGCCGGAGCCCGAGCGAGGTCGCGTTGGAGGTTGCCGCCGCTCCACTGCCGATTTCTCCTACCTCTCTGCACCATCGCACCGCGAGCTTCCAGAACACGCCCCTGACACGTTTTCCTGGCCTCTTGCCTGCAGAAGCGCCGCCGCCGTCCTCGACGTCCCGCCGGACCTCGAGCTCGCCGGAGTTGCACCGTGGCACCGTTGCCGCTGCCGCCGCCACCCCTGCACGGCTTCAAGCTCGCGTGACCGCCCCAACCACTCGCCACCGCCCCACGTCGCCCCTAGGTGAGCTATCCCCGAGCTCGATCTTCCCGTGTCGCGGTGAGAGAGAGAGAGAGAGGAGAGGAAGAAGACGCGCTGGATCGTCGATCTCCAGATCGACGGCTCCCTTTGAACGCCACCCGTTCCCGCGCCGCGCCACGCGCGCGCACCTAGCTGGGCCGCTTCGGCCTTAGCTGGGCTCGCCCAGCGAGATTCGGCCCGTGCGCCGTTTGTTTTTTCTTTTCTGTGATTTTCAGTTTTTAGAAACTGGCAGAATATGTGTCTCTGGTTTAAATCCGTTTAAAATAGGAAAATGCAAAATAAAATCAAACCAAAAATCTGGGTAGTACCTCTGCAAGTTCTTAAACACACCCAACTTGTAGATCTACATTTTAGTCATTATTTTTGGAGAAATAAATGGAGAGGCAGAAGTACTGGTTTTCACTAAAACTTAAATATCTTTTTTTTAAGAATCACAAAAATGCAAACTCAACTGTTTTGGAAAGCTCTAAGTGTTACCTAGCAGTAGAACTTGGTCTTGCTTGCTAAAGATCAACCTAATTAAAATGGCATGCATTTCTGTAAATGTCCAGTAGGCTATTCTAGGATTTTTGGAAATTATTTGGTGATGATTTTTGAAGTGAATCCAATTGTGTTGGCTTGTATATGTTTAGGAGTACCTAATCCTATCTTGGTGTGATTTATTGAGCTGTAGATTTAATTGGGTGAGCAAAACTAGATTTTATGCTTTTCTGATAATAATTATTTATAGTTTTATTTAGTTTTATAATATGGGTTAGTATTCTTTTTGTGATTTCTAGCATGTGTAGGTTTGATATTCTCTGTTATGATTGTGTTACTTCATATTGATAACATGCTAGGAGAAGTTGAGTGCTTCATGTGTTGTGAGAGGATATTATCACTAGTAGGACTATTTCCTAGACTTTTCTAGCATTTAGGGATTGTATGAGGATAAAAATCCTTTATATGGAATGACTTTAGAGAGTGTTGTGTGAACATCAGTAGCTTGTTATGTTGCTACTGGTTGAATAGCATGTCACCCTTGTTTGGATATTACTTAGCCCTTAGCAAAGCATGTTTAACTAGAATATTACTTTTGATAATATTTGTGACTCACTAGTATGAATAGATTTTTGTCTAGCTTGTGTTTAGGTGACTTTTGTAAATGACCAGAGGCTAAATGACCTCTTTATGCTTTGGTTGATAGTGGTACACCCACTGACCCCATTGCATTTTGGTTTGAGAATAAAATTCTCAAACTAGAGCATAGCTCTATTAGTTTTCTTTTCAAATAAAAATATGTGGTAGATTTTTATTTTTGAAAAGTAGATGATTGTTGTGCAATGATGTTTGCTTGCTGTATGTGATGCTTGTTGCTAGTATGTACCTTTAGTTGGTACTGATTGGTGGTTACTCTCTTTTGCGACGCTAGAACCCGAGGAAGAAGCTGTTGCTGAGGAGGCCTATTGTCAATCCTGTTTATTTCAGGGACAAGACTTTGACCAGTACCAAGGCAAGCTCCCAAATGCTTGCTACTATACTTATCATTATATCATGCATGATTTACTTCTGAAGTTTTACAAAAACTTGGAAAAACAAAACTATTTTTGATATGGCCATTACTACTAGTGTTATTATAAATTATTACATTGCCATTAGTTACAACTTGGTGTTACCAAGCCCTTAGCCACCATATGGAATATTTACCACCACAAGTTAATAATTTTGAAGTCCCTAAGTGGACACCCCTAAAAGTGTGTTTTCGAAAAACAAAGGTTTTAAAAGAAAAACCCGGGAAAGGTGGGACCTTGTCCACGGGAGGATTGTGAAGAAGATGTTTTGGAAATGTTTTTCGAAAACGACACATAGACTAGTCTTGTGCCTGACAGCCCTACCGTACAACCACATCACTCAAAATGGGCACGGGCTTAATGGAAGCTTGTTTGTGTTAGTGTGAGACTTTACCTCAATTGGCTAGAAGGGGTTAAAGTCCCCGGAACCGAATGCTGGATATGGGCATACAAAGTGTGGACTGCGAGTGCCACCGGCAAGCAACAGTGGGTCTCCTGCCATGGCGGTGTGATGTCTAGGGGCAACCGGATCGATACGGCTAGCTCACTCGGTGCCGGGGAGAACAAACCCACTGAAGAGGTAATCGCATACTAGCATAGACATAGTGGAAGTTATGATCGGTTATCTGATGTTCGCATACTGTCGCGGGCAGTCCGTGGTGTTCACGGCAGATGTACCGGATGGTGTGGTGAAAGTGTACAAACTCTGCAGAGTCAAAACTATTCGAATAGCCGCGTCCGCGGTCATGGACAGCTGAATGGTCAATGTCGTCTAGCATTGTGTCGATGTTTTTAAAAAGGAGGTTTTGGAAAGGAGTGTACCTGGGAGGTACTGGAAAGGCGGATTAAGTACCTGGGAGGTGCTGATGATGGAAACCTGATGAGTGTTTTCCAAGAAGTTTTGCAAAGAAAAAATCTGCTCTTCTCTTCAATATTTCTTTGCGAAAACTTATCTTTTGAAGTATCTTTTTCAATAAAGATATAGAGATGTTAATCAACCATGATGAATCTTTCATCCATCATGGGTAGTGAACCCTAATTACAGCCTACCTATTCCACCATATAAGCATACTCGCATTTCATAAAATTCATTCGGGATGTCTTGCGAGTACATAATTGTACTCATGGCTGTGCCCTGGATATTCCAATGTCCAGATTTTCATTGAGAAGACTACGTCGAAGATGAGGAGTATGCGGAAGATCGAGAGTTCGTCGACGTCTGTGCGAACTAGGAACGTCTCCCAGTCAGTTGCCTGTAGGTAGTCAAGGCATGACTTGGGCTCTATCACGTTGTGTGTTAATGTCTTCCGCTGTGTTATGAGTAGTTTGTCGGCCCTGCGTGGCTGTTGATTAAGGCGTGGTCATGTGCCCCCTTTGTGTAAGACCTTAAGTATTCGTTATGTAATGGATGATGTATCTGCAATGCCAACTTAAGTATGTTGTTCACGACTGACTGATCATGGGATCGTGAATGTATGCATACTGGAGGTCTCAGACTGCCGGTCTGGGGTCCCCACAGAGTTGGTATCAGAGCCATCCTGACTATAGGAGACCTTAGTTAGCATGGACGCCAGATAGGAAAGAAAAATATTTTTTGGTATCATTAAATTATCATCTAAAATATTTTCAGCTAAGGAAGCCTAAGTATAGCTTACTCTCCTCTCATCTTTTCAAATTATTCTAAACCTTACCCCTCTTAGTTAAAAGTTACCTAAAATTTTCTTCTGCTACCTTATCTCCATTCAAATTTGTATACCTGACGATGTTCCCAAGGCAAGATTTGAGATCAAGCAAGAGAGAAAGGATTGCCAGTTGATGTTCCCCTACGGAGAGCCCGATGGATTTGACCCATCTCCGCCTAACCGGCATGGCTAGGCGTCGGTCCGCCGTAAGGTGCAGTAGGACTTGTCCCCCTGCGTGAGAGAGACTCGCCGGGATCTTCCTTAAGAAGCGACCGACACATCCCAGCCTATATGAGACCCGTTCTATCTGCCATTCATCCCCACCCTCGCCATTGAAGTAGAATCCCGCTGAGAAACCTTGCCCTCATGGCTTGCTCCAGTTCCAAAGCCCCGAGTGAATCGCCAGCGCTGCCCACCTTCCTCCTAGAAACCATGGCCGATGGGCACCTCGGTTTTCCACTGGTCCTCAGGAGAGTCTGTGATCTTCTCGGTTGCCACATTCCCCCTCGTTATGTCGTGTTCAAAAGTTCAACCCCATTTCCTGGGGGTGATTTTCGAGCAGATGTATACCTCAGTCCATACCCCTCAGGCCCGAAGCAGCCCCAAGTGATCCACGGTAGGAACATGCCTACTCTGTATCAAACCATCCAGAAGGCCGCCTGGGAAGCCCTTGCTCGTCTCCGGCACTCAGAGCCGGTGGTGTCGCAAAGTCGAGCGTTCCGCTTTTTCCCAGCCAGGCCCCAGCCTGGTGCAGAGCTGATCCAGACCTCCACCGACAAAGAAGTCGATCCCGCCATCATTAGCAGCGTCGCCTACGGAGCTGCAATGTCGGCACTCTGTGATTCCCTGCTGGAAGAACTCGTGACCACTCGGCGCACCCTGATCCAAGTCAGTCTACAGCTGAAGGAGTCAAGGAACCCTGCGTCAGGTACCAGCCTCCAGGCCATCCCAGCAGAAGCAGTGACCCCAGTCCACCAGTTCATCGAAGCACGAGGTGCAGTAGCCCGAGTTCAGCAGCAACCCCAAGAGCAAGGTGTAGTCCTCGAAGGTGTGCCTGTAGATCCCCACCCCGCGGAAGATGGAGAGGTGGACACCACTCTTCGTCTTGGCCGTACTCCACCATCTACCCAGGGCCCTCAAGCGGAGTAGATCCCGTGCTTTGTTAGCTTGATCTGCGCTCGTGGGTTAGTAGAAGCGGCACGTTGTTTGCTTGTTTGTTGTTGGTGTTGTGTTTGTTGTTGTAAGCTGTTGGGTTGATGTCGAATCAGCCTCTGTTAAAATTTGGTGCTTTGATCCTCTTGTTATTGGTGTTGATTTGGAAACAAGTCTTAAGGTGTGTTGTCTGTTCTTTGTTATTTGTGTTGTTTGTGGAAAACTCGTGTGTAGATTGATTCCCCTTTTGGGATCAACCATGTGCCTCACGCACAGCTAAATTCTGGCGAGATATTTTCTCAGTAGCCCGTTTCCCTCTCTGAAACGCTCGTACCTCTACAAATCTGTGAATGCTGCAAGACCAGAGTTAGGGTAGCCAAGAAGGATTCAACGATACAAATCTTGCTCCAGCTCGTCAGCGAAGGCAAGATTGATACAACCCGGAGGTCACTACAGAAGAGAAACTTCAGGAAACAAAGGATACAAACTCGGCCCTAACGAAGAACACTGCAACAACCCAGTACGTATGCAAAACACTCCAGAAAATTCCTACTCGCTCACACGCTCCACGGCACTGCCTGAAGACGAGCCTGCTTCACCCGAAGCAGTGTCACGAGCCCCACGACGACGACGGACAGCTCGAGCAGCCTGCTCACCTCCAGCCGGAAGAACAGCCACCTCAGCCACCGGCGGTGCAGCTTGCACCTCCACTGCAGCTTGCTCCTCCTCTGCAACAAGCCCCTCCGGCGCAGCTAGCTCTACTGCCGCAGCATCTCCACCAGCGTCAGACCACCACCTGCATAAGCTAAGGATCAAAATGACCAACGCCGCATACAGCAGAGCGGTCACCACCGACAACGAGATCCCGAAGAACACGACGATGAGGACATGCTCAATGAAGCCCGCTCTCTCCAGCATCTCGCAGTAGGCTCTGAAGAAGGCGTGAATGAAGCTCATGGTGGATGTGAGGAGTAGAATAGCCTAGGAGGTTTCCGATTTATAGCCCAAGCTCGAGTGCCGCCCCTCGTCACCGTCTTGCGCGGGAAAGTGAAGAAATCACGAGCAGTGCTCGCCCTTTTGCGCGAAATCATCGAATCTTTGATCCCCAAAGCCGTGCTGGCCGCTGCATCGCAGCACGCGCATCAGTACCACCACCGATGAGTGCTCCGCGCACTGAAACCAGGCCATGTGAGGAAGGAGAGAAAGCGAGAAAGAAGAAGAGAAGAAAGAGAGGCGAGACTGTCAGGTGGACCCGGTCCCACTTGTCTCGTTTTCCCTAAATCCTTTACAAATATAATTTTGGACAAACCAATCTCACTGTGTCTGTGAGCCAATTATTGGTGGCACAAATATTTTAGTACGAAGAAATTTTTTTGTATCTCTAAATCCCATACCCTCGAATTCCCTAGTACCCCACCCGCGAATCTCGGGGACGAGATTCATTTTAAGGGGGGAAGATTGTCACACCCCCATTTTTAATCCCCCGTTTTTATTTTTAGCCTTTTGTAGAATATAAGTGAGACTCCAAATTATGAACCTATGTGTGAACCCACTTGTGCTTGTACTCTTGATCATCCATGTGTGAAATATTAGTGCTTGTGGTTTGTGCAAAACAAATTTTTAGAATTTTCTAATTAGGTTTTTATTTTCTGAAATCTGTTAAGACTTGCTGTTTTGGACATGTTATTTTATGTGGTTAAAATGTGCAATTATGGAAAATTTGAGTTTGGAGATGATCTATGGTGTGTGGACATTGGTTCCATGCCCTTGGATCACCCTTTTGTACCTTTGGAACCCCTAGATACATGCATGTTTATATGGCTAAAGATTAAGACAGAAAACAGAAAAAAAACAGAAAAGTCAGAAACAGTCAGAGAGTAGCCCACTTACCAGCATGTTTCCCTGCCCTTAAACATTTTTCAAAAATGGACCAAAAATATTAAATGGAAGTATTCAACCTGGAGATCATTTACCAATTTAAATTTTTCCATTTGGACTTGATTTGCTAGGTGAATCAAGCAGCAACTTTTGCTATCTGTTGACTGCCCTGACACTTAGCCGTTTTTCTGAAAAACTGAATTTTCTGAAGATTACTGTTCACAGCACGGGCAGAATTTTGGAGCACGTTTTCGTGTTGATTTCGTGCGAACCAGAGGGAGCGACCATGTCCATTCTACTCCCCCATGTCCCCACTTCATCTCCATGCCATTGTATGGCTTCGTTGAGGTCAACGAGGAGCAGTAGGAGAGGAGACATGGAGGTGGCCGTGATGTGACTCGGGAGTGGACCGTGAGGAGAGAGCAGCCCATTTCTTCACTCCTCCTCGCGTCCTTGCCCTGCCCAGAACCCACTCAACGGAGAGGACACCAGTTGACGCCCTGAGGAAGCCCAGAGCCGACGTTTGCGTGCTCGAACACACCCACGCCGCCCGGCCGTTGACACCGAGTGGGGGAGAGGATGTTTTCCTCGGATTTAAGCCACCACTGCCTCTCACACTTCGCCACCCACCTCCACACATCCACCGCACCCGCCCCACCCCATCTTTTCCTTACCTCTCGCTCTCTGCGAGCGAGGCGGAGGAAGAACTCGCCGGAGCCCGAGCGAGGTCGCGTTGGAGGTTGCCGCCGCTCCACTGCCGATTTCTCCTACCTCTCTGCACCATCGCACCGTCGAGCTTCCAGAACACGCCCCTGACACGTTTTCCTGGCCTCTTGCCTGCAGAAGCGCCGCCGCCGTCCTCGACGTCCCGCCGGACCTCGAGCTCGCCGGAGTTGCACCGTGGCACCGTTGCCGCTGCCGCCGCCACCCCTGCACGGCTTCAAGCTCGCGTGACCGCCCCAACCACTCGCCACCGCCCCACGTCGCCCCTAGGTGAGCTATCCCCGAGCTCGATCTTCCCGTGTCGCGGTGAGAGAGAGAGAGAGGAGAGGAAGAAGACGCGTCTGGATCGTCGATCTCCAGATCGACGGCTCCCTTTGAACGCCACCCGTTCCCGCGCCGCGCCACGCGCGCGCACCTAGCTGGGCCGCTTCGGCCTTAGCTGGGCTCGCCCAGCGAGATTCGGCCCGTGCGCCGTTTGTTTTTTCTTTTCTGTGATTTTCAGTTTTTAGAAACTGGCAGAATATGTGTCTCTGGTTTAAATCCGTTTAAAATAGGAAAATGCAAAATAAAATCAAACCAAAAATCTGGGTAGTACCTCTGCAAGTTCTTAAACACACCCAACTTGTAGATCTACATTTTAGTCATTATTTTTGGAGAAATAAATGGAGAGGCAGAAGTACTGGTTTTCACTAAAACTTAAATATCTTTTTTTCTAAGAATCACAAAAATGCAAACTCAACTGTTTTGGAAAGCTCTAAGTGTTACCTAGCAGTAGAACTTGGTCTTGCTTGCTAAAGATCAACCTAATTAAAATGGCATGCATTTCTGTAAATGTCCAGTAGGCTATTCTAGGATTTTTGGAAATTATTTGGTGATGATTTTTGAAGTGAATCCAATTGTGTTGGCTTGTATATGTTTAGGAGTACCTAATCCTATCTTGGTGTGATTTATTGAGCTGTAGATTTAATTGGGTGAGCAAAACTAGATTTTATGCTTTTCTGATAATAATTATTTATAGTTTTATTTAGTTTTATAATATGGGTTAGTATTCTTTTTGTGATTTCTAGCATGTGTAGGTTTGATATTCTCTGTTATGATTGTGTTACTTCATATTGATAACATGCTAGGAGAAGTTGAGTGCTTCATGTGTTGTGAGAGGATATTATCACTAGTAGGACTATTTCCTAGACTTTTCTAGCATTTAGGGATTGTATGAGGATAAAAATCCTTTATATGGAATGACTTTAGAGAGTGTTGTGTGAACATCAGTAGCTTGTTATGTTGCTACTGGTTGAATAGCATGTCACCCTTGTTTGGATATTACTTAGCCCTTAGCAAAGCATGTTTAACTAGAATATTACTTTTGATAATATTTGTGACTCACTAGTATGAATAGATTTTTGTCTAGCTTGTGTTTAGGTGACTTTTGTAAATGACCAGAGGCTAAATGACCTCTTTATGCTTTGGTTGATAGTGGTACACCCACTGACCCCATTGCATTTTGGTTTGAGAATAAAATTCTCAAACTAGAGCATAGCTCTATTAGTTTTCTTTTCAAATAAAAATATGTGGTAGATTTTTATTTTTGAAAAGTAGATGATTGTTGTGCAATGATGTTTGCTTGCTGTATGTGATGCTTGTTGCTAGTATGTACCTTTAGTTGGTACTGATTGGTGGTTACTCTCTTTTGCGACGCTAGAACCCGAGGAAGAAGCTGTTGCTGAGGAGGCCTATTGTCAATCCTGTTTATTTCAGGGACAAGACTTTGACCAGTACCAAGGCAAGCTCCCAAATGCTTGCTACTATACTTATCATTATATCATGCATGATTTACTTCTGAAGTTTTACAAAAACTTGGAAAAACAAAACTATTTTTGATATGGCCATTACTACTAGTGTTATTATAAATTATTACATTGCCATTAGTTACAACTTGGTGTTACCAAGCCCTTAGCCACCATATGGAATATTTACCACCACAAGTTAATAATTTTGAAGTCCCTAAGTGGACACCCCTAAAAGTGTGTTTTCGAAAAACAAAGGTTTTAAAAGAAAAACCCGGGAAAGGTGGGACCTTGTCCACGGGAGGATTGTGAAGAAGATGTTTTGGAAATGTTTTTCGAAAACGACACATAGACTAGTCTTGTGCCTGACAGCCCTACCGTACAACCACATCACTCAAAATGGGCACGGGCTTAATGGAAGCTTGTTTGTGTTAGTGTGAGACTTTACCTCAATTGGCTAGAAGGGGTTAAAGTCCCCGGAACCGAATGCTGGATATGGGCATACAAAGTGTGGACTGCGAGTGCCACCGGCAAGCAACAGTGGGTCTCCTGCCATGGCGGTGTGATGTCTAGGGGCAACCGGATCGATACGGCTAGCTCACTCGGTGCCGGGGAGAACAAACCCACTGAAGAGGTAATCGCATACTAGCATAGACATAGTGGAAGTTATGATCGGTTATCTGATGTTCGCATACTGTCGCGGGCAGTCCGTGGTGTTCACGGCAGATGTACCGGATGGTGTGGTGAAAGTGTACAAACTCTGCAGAGTCAAAACTATTCGAATAGCCGCGTCCGCGGTCATGGACAGCTGAATGGTCAATGTCGTCTAGCATTGTGTCGATGTTTTTAAAAAGGAGGTTTTGGAAAGGAGTGTACCTGGGAGGTACTGGAAAGGCGGATTAAGTACCTGGGAGGTGCTGATGATGGAAACCTGATGAGTGTTTTCCAAGAAGTTTTGCAAAGAAAAATCTGCTCTTCTCTTCAATATTCTTTGCGAAAACTTATCTTTTGAAGTATCTTTTTCAATAAAGATATAGAGATGTTAATCAACCATGATGAATCTTTCATCCATCATGGGTAGTGAACCCTAATTACAGCCTACCTATTCCACCATATAAGCATACTCGCATTTCATAAAATTCATTCGGGATGTCTTGCGAGTACATAATTGTACTCATGGCTGTGCCCTGGATATTCCAATGTCCAGATTTTCATTGAGAAGACTACGTCGAAGATGAGGAGTATGCGGAAGATCGAGAGTTCGTCGACGTCTGTGCGAACTAGGAACGTCTCCCAGTCAGTTGCCTGTAGGTAGTCAAGGCATGACTTGGGCTCTATCACGTTGTGTGTTAATGGCTTCCGCTGTGTTATGAGTAGTTTGTCGGCCCTGCGTGGCTGTTGATTAAGGCGTGGTCATGTGCCCCCTTTGTGTAAGACCTTAAGTATTCGTTATGTAATGGATGATGTATCTGCAATGCCAACTTAAGTATGTTGTTCACGACTGACTGATCATGGGATCGTGAATGTATGCATACTGGAGGTCTCAGACTGCCGGTCTGGGGTCCCCACAACAAGCCTCTCGCCGGCGCCAGCAACACCTCCGACGAGCAGGAGTACGGGCTGAGAGACCATTATTCCTACTAGCACCGTCAGCATCCGCCCCACCATGATGCTGACGAAGGAAACTTGAAACCTAGAAAAACCTAGAACTAAATATCACAGACAAAACGTAGGGGCTCCTCTCGCGACGCCAGGATGGCAATCGGAGGGGAAGTGGAGCGATGGAAATCGCCGGTGGGGAAACTTTGATCGGGAGGCGTGGGGAACCGCCTCTCGTGCGATTGGTGCCGGATGAGTCGACGCAAACACGATAGAGTCCTTCCTAAAAAAATCAGTTTTGGTGTACAAGATAGCGTATCTGTTCTGCCCAGCTTCTCACATACCTCAAAAACGTTTCCGGGGTCACTGTATACATGTATGAATATTTTAGAGTGAAATGCACGAGGTCACCAAGTTGCACGAAATTTAAGTATTGATCACCATGTTGGAAAAGCTCAAAACATGGTCACCAAGTTGTAGAATAGCGAAACGTTGGTCACTCCGGTACGACGGACGTTAAGTCGCTGACGTGGCAGACTGTCATTTTATAAATACCCCCTTCAAATTTTATTTCTTTCAATGACTAGGTCCTTTTCGATATTTTGCCTTGCTGCGGGACTGGCGCGCCTTGCTGCGGCGGTGGGGGCGACGCCGGGCATGAAACCTGACACGGACGGACGCATCGCGTCGGGCGACCTGCGGAATTCAGGAGAGAGCAAATATCAGGTCTTGATCCGGTCAGGACAACAGCCACGCGTCCGTCGCCAGCGAAGCAGGCGGGCATTCCGAATGACCGGCGGCCACGGCGCACCGTACGGCGACCAAGTAGCGGCGTGCTGGCGCTGGAGTTGGCCGACCTCCTCCACGGAGCCGTTCCGCCCGCGTCGAGCTCACGCACCACCCTAAGCTACCGATTGATCTTATCTCCCCGTTCAGACCTCAAAACGCAAGTTTTTTTGTCTTGTTCATGCTCGTGCCCGTGAAGAATAGGAGGAGATCAAGGTCTGCTCCCCAATCTCCTGCTATATACCAAGAACCTGATAAGTTGCTCTAAACAGTCTGGAGTTGTGTTTTGGAGAACCTTGTAAGTAAGTATTTCTAAATAATCCCTAAAAAAGTGTATCGGTAAACAAATGGTAGCTGCATTCTAAAAATTTGGTAATTGTTTTCAGAAAAAGTCGGACTCTATAGGGAAACATGGCAAGTGTTTCTAAATAATCTGATAGATACATTTTGAGAACTTGTAGCTATTTTCAGAAAATTAGGCTGCATAGCGAAAGTACTAAACAACCTGGTAGCTACATTTTGTGAACTTGCTAGTTGTTTTAGGAAAAGATCGCAGTTGTATGGGAAAACTTGCCACAGTAGCTGACAGTTGTATAATAGTGAAACTAGACACGTGTTTCTAAGCAACCTGGTAGCTATATTTCGAGAACTTGGTACCTGTTTTCGAAAAACCCGGTAACTGTATAGGGAAACTTGGCAGACGTATGGGAAACTTGGCGGGTCTTGATAGCAACATTTCGAAATTTGGTAGCTGTTTTCGGAAAAGCTGGCAGATGTATGGGAAACTTGGCGGGTCTTCCTAAACAATATAGTAGCTACACTTCGAGAACTTGGTTGTTGTTTTCATAATATCAGGCAGTTGTATAGGGAAATTTGGCTGGTGCTCCTAATAAGCAACATGGTAGCTACATTTAGAGAACTTGGTAGCTGTATAGCGAAACTAGACATGTGTTTATTTGGAGAACTTGGTAGCTATTTTTGAAAAACCCGGTAACAATATAGGAAGACTTAGTAGGTGTTCCTAGACAACTTGGTAGCTACATTTCGAGTACTTGATAGCTGTTTTCGAAAAAGCTGGCGGACTTATGGGGAAATTTGGCACGTGTTCCTAAATAACTTGGTAGCTACATTTCGAGAACTTGGTAGTTGTTTTCGTAACATCTGACAGTTATTTAGGGAAACTTGACAAGTGTTTCTAAGCAGCATTATTGCTACATTTTAAGAGCTTCGTAGCTGTTTTCAGAAAATTTAGTAGTTGTATAGGAAAACTTGGTAGGCGTTCCTAAATAATTTGGTAGCTACATTTTGAGAACTTGGTAGCTATTTTCGCAAAACCGTATAGGGAAACCTAAGTGTTGTTTAAACAAACTGATAGTTATTTGAACAATTTAGTAACTGTTTCCGCAACCTTGGCAGCTCTATAGGGAAAAATTATCATTGTTTTTAAGCAAATCGGCAGCTACATTTGGACAACATAGTAGCTACTTTCTAGGAAAACTAAAAGTTGTTTCCGAAACAAATCGGTAGTTGTTTAGAAGACCTAGTGACCATTTCTAATTTAAACTTGATAGTTTCATTTAAAAAACATGATAGATGTTCCTAATAGCAAAATCACTTCTATCAAATTTGCTCATGACCACGTAGGCCTCATGGTCATATATGATCAAAATCACTTCTAAAATGGGATACTTTATCTTGCTGGTCATGTGAAGGTCGATTTAATTTGTATCAATTTTCACATTTAACCAAAAACCGTAATACTCCCTCCGTTCTGAAATACTTGCCTCTCAAATGAGTATATCTAGGGAAAAAAACACGTCTAAATACACTCAATTTCATTGTCAAATATTTCAGAACGGAGGGAAAATATTTTACAAAAAAGGTAGAAAATGGGACACTTTATCTTGTTCATCAGGTGATGGACGATTAAATTCGCATCAATTTTCACATATAACCAAAACCGTAATAGAAGATTAAACTCATATAGAAGTTCAAAAGTATACAAAAGGATAGAACATGTAAACGCGTCTAGATACACTCATTTCAGAGTCAAATATTTCAGAATGGAGGGAGTAGAAGATTAAACTCATATAGAAGTTATGTTCTTGAAAAAAAAACTCATATAGAAGTTCAAATTTTACAAAATGATAGAAAAATGTGGCTGCTGGGATTCGAGCCCAGGTCTCCACGGCCACAACGTGGAATTCTCACCACTAAACTACAGCCACTTTCGTGTACGTTTTGGCTCATTTAGGTTTACGTTGGATAAGTTAACGAAAGGAAACTCAATCTCTGCTACTGTAAACGCGATGGTCAGAGCTACGTTCTGAAAACATACAGGAGATCAGTGGAGGCAGCACGCTACCTCAATAGTGTCTTTTCATCTGGACATGAGTTTATACTTTCTCTTTGCCATGAATTCTTACATGCTTTCTCTTTGTGGAATGCAAATTCAATGTTGATATATATACATCCTAAGGTCGTTTAAACACTCATGGAACTGTTTTGAGGCTGTTAGCCTCGGTGTTCCTTCAGCAAAATCATCTCTTCCAGACTTCCAGTACATGTCAGTCGAGCATGTGTTTTTCTTTAGAAACAACAGAACTATTTGGGTATTCTCACAGTTCTAGATGCATACCAATATTGCAACATATGCTAAATACTGAAAACCAAGCAACAAGTGATCTGAGGCCACTTACTAGAAGATAAAAATGTCCCAAATACAACTATTTCATCAAAGTTCTACAACTATTAAGATCTGAGCTCATATTAGTTCTTCGCCATGTTAATTACCCGAAAGACAGACAGCACACTGCAGATCTTGAGCTCTGGGATAGCATACTGCAGCAATTTTCGGCAATCGGGAGCGTTCTGACATTGCAACACATTCCGCAACAATTAGAATTTTTTTAATTCACACTTGTGAGAAGAACCAAATTATAATCACGTTACACTGAAATTCTCCTTAATAAAACCACACCATATATATGAGGTAAAAGACTACAGAGACAAGGTACCATGATACAACAACAGCACATTCTTATTACAATCCGCCCAACTAGTGAAAATGCCACAGAGAATGATCAGAAGCACTCATCTGATCAGTTTATTTATTAGAATTTCTCTGAGGACTCTTTGGAAGGAACATCCACAAAAAGGGCCTTCTTGCAATCCATGAAATCCATGGATCTCACTTGTTCTTGGTTGCAATGTAGTTCTCGTAGGCGAGCTGCGCCGCCAAGAGATCGTCCACCGCTGTGCCAACGGACTTAAACACAGTGATCTCGTCATCGCTGCGCCGCCCCACCACGATCCCGGCGGCAAGCTCCGTGAGCGTCCCAGCCACGTCCTCCCTCCGCAGCACGCCACGCTGCATCGCGCCCACGAGCTCCCCGGCCTCCTCCATCGCCGCCTCGAAGTCGATGAAGACCCTGCCCCGACGGAGGGCCTCGTCGTCGCACTCTCGCATCGCCGGCGTGAACGAACCCACCAGGTCCAGGTGCGCCCCGGGTCTCAGCAGCTCCCCACGCACGATCGGCTCCCGCGACCCCGTCGCGCAGCTCACGATGTCCGCCACGGACACCGCCTCGTCCATGCCGTCTACCTCCTCGACGGCGATTCCGGGGTGCGCGTTCCGGAGCTTGGCGACGAGCGCGGAAGATTTGGCCTTGGTGCGGTTCCAGACCAAGATGCGGGAGAGCGAGGGGAGGGCGGACAGGTGTGCTTGGGCGAGGTAGGGCGCGAGGGCGCCGGCGCCCGCGAGCGCGAGGGTGGAGGGGGGCCTGGAGGGGGAGACGAGGAGGGAGGCGGCGAGCGCTGAGACCGCGGCGGTGCGGAGGAGGGTGAGCGCGGAGCCCTCGAGGGAGGCGAGGGGGACGCCGGAGGCGGAGCTGAAGAGGGAGACGGCGGCGTGGACGGAGGGGAGGCGCGGGGAGTTGGCGGGGAAGGAGGTGACGGCCTTGAGGGCGAGGTAGGGGAGCGAGGGGTGCGCGCACCAGGAAGGCATGAGAAGGAGCGCGGCGGAGGGCGAGGTGGGGAGCGGGAAGGAGACGCGGTGCGGGCAGTGGATGTCGCCGGAGAAGGCGGGAAGGCCGTCGCGGAGGTGGGAGATGAGGGACGGGAAGGGGAGGACGGCGTGGAGCGCTTCGGCGTCGATGTAGACGAATGGGTGCGACGGTGGCGCCGCCATGCTGCTGCGCGCGGTGGCGCTGCTTCTGCTTCGCTCGCGGCGTTCGGGGATTGCGGGTTTGGGAATTGGATCGCGTTGACCGTAGCTTGACTTGGAGTCCTAGGCAAGGGCGGAGCCTATGCCTATTTCACTCTCTCTCACGGATAATTTTTCTTCTTCTTCTTTGTGCTCACGCACACGTGGATACACTCATACACCTGGTCACATAGAGTCCACTCAGAATTGAGGAAATTAACCTCAAAAAAAAAGAATTGAGGAAATTGTTAGGAATTAATTAATTATGTAATTAAGTTGTAATCCTCCCTTGTAAATCTTATGTCGGTTGCGTAGAGGAACCGACTTCCTTCACACCCCCACGTCGGACTCACGTCCCTTCACCATGTATAAATACCCCGAATCATCTTGGAATAAAGAGGAGTTACAATCATGTTCCTTAACACGTTATCAGCACTTCGCTTTGCCGAGAGAGCGAACAGGCCGAACTCGCCGACGAACTCGCCGGCAAACTCGCCGGAAATAGAAGAACAGAAGGGAAAAACAACAATCGGTAAGAACCGTAAGATGCCTGCATGTTTCCTGGAATTTTCCTTCTAGTAAGGTAGTACTTCGCGAAGAAGGTCGCCGGCCGTACCTGAGGCGTTCGTGCTGCTCGCCGCGCCGGCGGCACACGAAACGCTGGACGCCGGGCTGCTTCGCCGAACGTCGCCTCACCGCGCCGACCGCCGCGCATGTGGCCGCCGGGGCTACTTTGTCGAGCGCTGACCTTGGGCTGCGCCTCCCGGCGCCGGTCGTCGCGTGTGGGGACGTCCTCGACAACGGAGCAGGAAGCTCCGCTGCACCGTCGCCGACTCCCAGCGGCCGCGTACGCTTCGTCGAGCCGCACGCCGTGCTGCTGGCCAGCCGCGCCGGCCGACGGCCGGGGGAGTGGAGTCCGACGAGCCTCGGGCTCTCCAACGACCACTCCAATGGCGTCTCTCACGGGACGCGCCTCCCAGGCGGTTCTTCTTCAGAAGAGGAAGATGGCGCGCCGGGCCACTCGGTTTCTCGCCGATAAACAGCCGCCGGTGGCGGCAAAGGGTGATGGTGCACTGTCGCTGCCGGAACGGCCGCCACCGCACAAAGGGATTGGGGAAACCGAGCGATGGGAACGAAACCGTCGAGTTTTCCCTTATCCAGTCTGAGGAGGTCCATGCTCTGTACGAGCAGACAAGAAAAAAAAAAAAGAAAAAATTAAAGGGAGTGGCGTGAGCCACGGTAGTGGGCTGCCTGATTTTAGCCTATTGCCTTTTATTTTTCGTATTTTCTCTGATTAGCTTCCAGCTTTTTCAGTTTTTGTACACATATGTATATGTTAGTTGTTTCTAACATGTGGCTACCTAATGTCTGAAAATTTGTCAACATTTGTATGAGTGCAATGTTAATTGTTGTATGTTGACAATGCTTAAAAATAATATGACTTCTTTCAATTTTTGCATAACTTTGTTCACAACTAAAGGTCTACACCATAATTTGGTGACTACCTAGAATGTGTTTTAATAAACACAAGGTTGTGCAAAGTAACACGAGGAAAGGTCTACACTACCAAGTAGTGATTACCTCCATGTGTTCAGAGCAAAAAAAAAAGCGAAAGCACACGGGTTATGGCATGAAGATAGCCATACGAGTGAGGTGTACGCCACTTGTGGAAATTACCTCGACCGTGTTCTACAAAACGAAGATCTACACCACGTTATGGTGATATCTTTTTGTGGAAAGTCATATTTTGGGTCGTATAGGCTTTTCCTAGACCTTTATATTTGAATCAAGCATGTTGTTACACACACAATTAATTTACTTGATAGTAAATTAATGGGCATGATTTCATTCATGCAGGATATGAGTGACATATCCAAGAAAGAATTTGCTGAGCTTGCCATAGATGGCAGAAACTATCTGACATGGGCCATGGATTTGAAGATTAACTTGGCGTCCAGAAGTCTGATCGGCACTATAATCACACCTACTCAGGGTGCTCCTGCTATACCAGATGCGGCAAAGTTTGCTGCTTTGCACTTCATTCGACACCACCTTGACCCTACTCTGAAAGAAGAGTACATGATGGAGGAAAATCCTAAAAATCTTTGGGACTCCTTAAAGGAGCGATATGATCAACAAAGGTCGGTGATGTTGCCTGAAGCGCAAAGAGAATGGGCACTTATCCGTTTTCAGGATTTTAAGTCCGTTGCGGCATACAATTCCGCTGTGCATCAAATCAACTCTAAGTTGAGATTCTGCAACAGTGCAGTTTCGGATGCGGATCTCATTGAAAAGACACTCTCCACTTTTAATCCTAATATGAGGATACTTGCTGAACAACATCGTCAGCAGAAATATACGAAGTATTCTGAGTTGATTTACGCACTTCTTCAGGCAGAAAAGCACAGTGAAATTCTTGATAAGAATAATCTATCCCGTCCAACGGGAACACTGCCGCTTCCTGAAGCACATTTCAATTCTCAGAATACTCGTAAGTCTCGTGGTTTCAAAAAGAACCATGGGAAGTTTAAAGGAAAGTGGAGACGTGATGAGAACCAGATAGCAATGGAGTCCAAAAGAACAAGAATCATTTCAAGAGAAATGATAAGGGTAGCACCTCTAAAGGTTGCTACAGGTGTGGTTGTACTACTCATCTTGCAAAGAAGTGTACAACTTCTAAGCATTTGGTGACGCTGTATCAGCAGTCAGTTAAGGGCAAGAAGGCTCAAGGGAACCAGTTTGAAGCTCACTTCACTGGTCCAATGATCGAGAGTTCCCAAGGCGTTCATGAGAACACGGAGAACCAGGATCAGACTCAGCAGAAGGAAGGACCTTCACTCCATGTTGAAGACATGTTGGTGGATTTCACTTCGACGAGTGACATATATGGAGATCAACTTTAATAAGTTGATTATGTCATAAGTATTGTGATAATGTCCTTAGATATATTGTGTGTTGTAAATTATTATGTCAAGAGACATATGGTATTGTAATAATTATGTGAGCAAACATAATGTATTGTAATATGTAAGCAGACATACGTAGTATGTAATGTATGTGTTAATTCTATATGAGTTGAGATATGTAATGAATTTTATTATTTTACTCTATAGAAATATTCAAGGAACATTCCAATGGAGGAGGAAATTTGTTTAGCGGATAGTGGTTCCACTAACACAATATTACGGGAAGTTAAATACTTCCAAACTCTCAAGAAAAGTAAAGGGACTGTCATGACAATTGGTGGTCGTGACACGGTAATTGTTGGTTCTGGTCAGGCCACATTTACACTCCCAAATGGTACAAAACTTGAAATCCAGGAGGCATTATTGTATCCGGATTCCACCCGTACCTTGCTGAGTTTTAAGGATATCCGTATGAATGGCTACCACATTGAAACTCATGAAGAGAATGCGGTTGAAAGCCTACTCATAAGTCAGCAAAAGGGTCTAAAAAGGAAATCCTTGAGAGACTTCCTGCTCTATCTTCTGGATTGTATTACACATACATAAAGCCAGAGCCACATTTGGCGTATAAAATAATTTTTCAGAATCTTGACAAGTTCAAGATATGGCATGATCGCCTGGGTCATCCTGGTGTGGGGATGATGAGAAAAATTATTGATGGTTCAACTGGACACAACATAACGGTTGCTAATTTTCCCAAATCTTCGGATTTTGTATGCACGGCATGTGCAACGGGAAATTGATCACAAGACCTTCATACACGAAGATCAGGAGAGCCACTTAATTTTCTTGAACGCATTCAAGGAGATATATGTGGTCCAATTCAACCGTTATCGGGACCTTTCAGATACTTTATGGTGCTCATTGATGCATCTACAAGATGGTCCAATGTGTGTCTTATATCAACAAGGAACCATGCTTTTGCAAAGCTGATCACTCAAATCATAAAACTGAGGGCAAATCATCCTGAGCACAGGATAAAATCCATCAGAATGGATAATGCTGCTGAATTTAGTTCACGAGCATTCAACGATTACTGCCTAGCTTTGGGCATAACTGTGGAGCATTCTGTACCGTATGTACACACACAAAATGGTCTTGCGGAATCACTTATCAAGAGGATTAAATTGATAGCAAGACCACTCCTACAGAATTGTAATCTCCCAACATCTTGTTGGGGACATGCGGTGTTACATGCCGCGGAATTGATACAAATTCGACCAACTGCATATCATACGGCCTCCCCGTTGCAGTTAGTACGTGGAAATCACCCAAGTATTTCCCATCTTCGAAGATTCGGTTGCGCTGTGTATGTACCGATATCACCACCTCAGCGTACATCGATGGGTCCACATAGAAAAATGGGGATCTATGTGGGGTACAATTCTCCGTCGATTATAAAGTACCTGGAGCCCTTAACAGGGGATCTATTTACAGCCCGGTACGCTGATTGTATCTTCGATGAGGACAATTTTCCGGCATTAGGGGGAGAAAAGAACCACAAAGAATGCCGGGAAATAGATTGGAATGTTGAAGGCATTCAGTCCATAGATCCACGTACGAATGAATCTGAACTGGAAGTTCAAAGGATTATTAATTTGCAAAATATTGCAAATAACCTGCCAGATGCATTTACTGACTATAAAGGTGTCACTAAATCTCATATTCCCGCTATGAATGTTCCAGAGAGGGTTGAGGTAACTCAAAAGACCGCTCAACCGCCCAAGAGGGGAGAAAACTGGACAAAAAGGACAAGGCTTCTCAGAAGCGTCCGCGGGGAGTGAGGAACCCTCAAACAGTAAATGTAGGTCAACCGCAAGTTGACATTCAACCTAGTGTTGAAGGACACCTGGAGGATGTTCAGCATCCAGAGCCCAACACGAATGTGCACACAGATAAAGGTGTTGGGACATCGGAACACCTTGACTCAATTGTTGTGGGAAATCACGATGAGTCGGAAGGTATTGAAGAAATTTCCACAAACTATGTTGAATCAGGAGAATCATTCAACGAAAGACTACTAATGTCGACATATTTTTCTCCTCAAAGATTGCAAAGGACCTAGCATTGGACCGTGAACCTAAGTCCATGGCAGAGTGTATGAAACGCTCAGACTGGTCCAGCTGGAAGGTCGCAATAGAGGATGAATTGCGCTCGCTTGCCAAGAGAGGGGTATTAACTGCAGTAATACCTACTCCTAAGCATGTTTCCCCCGTGGGGGCGAAATGGGTTTTTGTTCGTAAGAGGAACGAAAACAATGAGGTGGTGAGGTATAAGGCGAGGCTGGTAGCACAAGGGTTTACACAGAAACCTGGCATCGATTACGATGAGACATATTCTCCTGTGATGAGTGGAATCACGTTCCGATACTTAATATCGCTGGCAGTGCAAATGAATTTGTATATCCAATTGATGGATGTGGTGACTGCATATTTGTATGGGTCACTGGATACGGATATCTATATGAAAGTTCCAGAGGGACTAAAGATTCCGGATCCTAAGGCTAATCGCAACATGTATTGCGTGAAGCTACAGAAGTCGTTATACGGCTTGAAGCAGTCGGGTAGAATGTGGTACAACCGGCTGAGTGAGTTCCTTATGCAGAAAGGTTACTCTAACAACGATGATTGCCCATGTGTGTTTATCAAGAAGTCCACTAATGGATTTTGTATAATTTCTGTGTATGTTGATGACTTGAATATCATTGGAACTACACAAGATATACATGAGGCAAGTAATCATCTGAAGACGGAATTCGAGATGAAAGATTTGGGTAAAACCAAATTTTGTCTTGGCCTGCAACTTGAACATGTTTCTTCAGGAATACTTGTTCATCAGTCTGCTTATATTGAAAAGATACTGGAAAGTTCAGTATGGATAAAGCATACCCGTCAAAAAACCTATGGTTGTAAGATCTCTTGAAAGAGAAAAGGACCCATTTAGGCCAAAGGATGATGATGAGGAGGTATTGGGACCGAGTTTCCATATCTCAGTGCATTGGTGCACTAATGTATAGCAAACTGCACTAGACCTGACATATCATTTGCAGTTAATTTACTAGCTAGATACAGCGCATCACCAACGAAAAGGCATTGGGTTGGTGTGAAGAATATTCTCAGATATCTTCAGGGCACCAAAGATCTTGGTTTGTTCTATCAGAAAAATCAAGAGAGAACCATGGTGGGGTATTGTGATGCTGGATACATGTCAGATCCCCATAATGCCAGATCACAGACTGGCTTTGTCTTCTTACATGGAGGTACTGCCTTCTCTTGGAAGTCGACAAAGCAAACATAGTGGCTACGTCTACTAATCATTCTGAGATAATTGCTTTGTATGAAGCATCACGGGAATGTGTATGGCTTCGAAGATGATGAACTTTGTCCAGAGTTCAAGTGGGATTGGTTCACTAGAATCACCTACCATTATCTATGAAGATAATGCTGCTTGTATTGTACAAATGCAGACAGGTTATATTAAGAGCAATATTACAAAGCATATTGCTCCTAAGCTATTTTATCCCCATGAACTACAGAAGAAGGGGCAAATAAGAATTTTGCAAACGAAGTCATGCGATAACCTCGCCGATTTATTTACCAAGTCCTTACCAAGTTCTTTGTTCAATAAATATGTGAAGGGAATTGGTATGAGGAGACTTCGTGACTTGCAAAATTCAGGGGGAGAAATCTCCTAAGTTATAACTTGTTGAAAATCATGAGATTTTCGGTGTTGCACTCTTTTCCTTTGTGAGTTTTCCTGAAGGTTTCTCATGTAAGGTTTTTAATGAGGCAATAGTAGTACAAGCATGGACGATATA
The DNA here is from genome assembly GCA_947311845.1 of Poa pratensis. Taxonomy (NCBI): domain Eukaryota; kingdom Viridiplantae; phylum Streptophyta; class Magnoliopsida; order Poales; family Poaceae; genus Poa; species Poa pratensis. The sequence goes on along the minus strand of CAMZMU010000059.1, from coordinate 14,080,185 downwards.
TGTCGATTTCTCCTCATTTTCCCACAGGGTTTTTAGAAGGAGTTTTTCAGGGCATATTGTGTATTTCCTCTATTTTTCCCACAGGGTTTTTGGAGGAGATGATGATTCCAAAGGATGATTAGGTGCAAAGGACAAGCAAGGATTAGGGGGAGTGTTAGGAATTAATTAATTATGTAATTAAGTTGTAATTCTCCCTTGTAAATCTTATGTCGGTTGCCTAGAGGAACCGACTTCCTTCACACCCCCACGTCGGACTCACGTCCCTTCACCATGTATAAATACCCCGAATCATCTTGGAATAAAGAGGAGTTACAATCATTCAGTTTGTTCCTCAACAGAAATCTAATCCTTTTTTGTGTTGAGAAAATCATCACGTGTCTCGCTATGAATTGTCCTCCATGGAATGCGGTTTTCCACTTCGAATTGGTCTTGTAACTAAGTCTTTTCAAAATTTAGGAGAGAAACTTAGGGCGGGCATGTACAATGGTTGATAAGACAGTCTTATCTTAAATGTGCCAACTAGTTTGGATATGACAGTAACAACATGATGTACAATGGTTGATAACATAGTCTTGTCTTTAGTAACCAGATATCCTAAAAAAATGGTGAGGCATATTGTTGTTAAGAGTTAAGACAAATCTCTTTTTTTTCATTTCTCTCTCCTCCAACTCAGCAGTTGTCCTACGTGGCATTGCTAAGATAAGACCATTGTACATGCCCTGAGCACCCACATGCCACAGTGTATGCCAAATGTAGGTGGCAAATTGGGTTTTTGGCTTTTGATAACATTGTGCACCATGATTTGGTTGGTTCCGAAACCAAATATTTAGCAATGTGCGCACCTAGAAAATCCGGTTCCAAAATAAAAAATATGGATGGAAGGGTGGGCACTAGACATAGGTAAATAAGACAAAGAATACTTTATTTATATTTTGGACATGGTGGGTCATCTATGAGGGAATTTGGCTTCGACACACATTGTAGGTATGACAACAAATTTAGCACTCTACGTGGCAAATTTGGCTTTGGCAACACTATGAATGCCCTTAAAATGCTCTTAATTCACATTGTATGTCTAAATGCGAAGATATTTTCATAGAATGTGCTGGATTTTGGTGGCTGTAACCCAAACAACCAGCCCATCTAGCCAAAATTTTAAAATATGAGAGGCCCATTCAGTTTTGTGGGAAGTGGGACTAAAAGTTTAGTCCATATTGCTAATTGGAAGAGATGGGCACCAACTTATAAGGGCAACCCTTATTCCTAGTAAGAGTGTGAGAATAAGAGGTGCCTTCGCGCACTCCTCCTTCTCCGCCACCCGCCACGCCACGCACGTCACTTTTCGTGAATCGAGTTCGAATTAGAGTCTGTTTTGGTGAAAGGTTAAATTTTTAGTGTGCATGTGTGCAGTCTTAACTCTTGCTCCGCATGGCGGACACTTGTCCGACACTTGTAAAGCGTGCCGCTTGTGTCCTACTCGTCTCACAAGATATAATGGTGAGGCAGAACAGGCGAACAGAGTAGCTCGTTTTGATGTGTTTGTTTTCAGGCTTCTTCACCCGGCGACCGCGTGCACGGCTGCCCGGGAGAGCAGGCCTCCGAAATCCTGTCTGTTGAGATCCTGTATCGGGAGACGGACGATAAGGTTTTTGGGGAGCGTCTCGGCGCGACTTCTCGCTTCTGTCCGACTCAGGCTGAGACGACTCCAACACCGAATTCGGTTGTACATCTACGTCATCTTGATCACCATGGTCGACAATAAGAAAGCCGTGGCGGAGACCTTCCCGGTCAACATGTATGTGATGTTCCTATCTCTGTTTGCACTGGTATTTGGGCCATATGTAAATCTGCTAGTTGTGATTAAGTTTGCTAGTGTATCTGTAATGGTGATTTCGCTAATTGAACTCATCCGAAAATTGCCTAATATCGCAAGAGAATGCACAATGCTAACATATCAGATTTATTGGATTTTCATTTTTTTTTTAGACATTTCAAGTTTTCAGCAACTTCTTCTTTAGTGGCATTTTAGCATGATTTTAGCAGCATCATTGCACAACCAAACAACTGTTGTCAGCATGTAACATAACAAGGGAAAACCATATACATAATCATTGACCTCCGCACTAGCTCACCACTATAGACGCAGCTCGACCCACGCGCGGGTAGGAGTAGACCCGTCCTCGTTGGCACCGTGCGGGCTTTGGCGGACGGCGGCGGATGTGGAAGGGAGGGGGAGCGACGGGAAGAGGCTCTAGGATTTTGCTGCGTGGAGTAGGTCAAACTGTTTTGTTGTAACCGTAGTGCTCTCGCTCGACCACCCACTACATGCAAAAAAAACTCACAACCTGTTTCATGTAGATGGCCGAGGGAGCACAGAGAAAGGTTGTACCAAAGTCATATTGGAGAGTAAATCAGGGGCAGATTATAACCCGTGGAATGCACACTTTTTTTTTGCATGGCGGGATCTCTCAATGATATCGATGTGCTGCAATGCTTTCCAGTGTTTGCAAGACTTGCGGAAGGCAATGCTCCGGCGGGTAACTATGAGATCAATGCCCACCAATAAACCAAGGGTACTACCTAGCAGATGACATCTTTTCAAACTGGTCTATATTTGTGAATAGAATCGCCAATCCTTTAGGTCAGAACAAATCTTGGTTTGAACAATAACAAGAGAGTGCCACAACGGATGTCGAGCAGACATTTGGTGTGCTTCAAACTTGATTTGCTACCCGGTACCCTGCTCTAACCTGATCAAAAGATTAGACGTGGAAGGTCATGAATGTTTGTGTTATATATCATACACGACATGATCATTGAGAGTGAGCGCACTGGTCCAGTGCTTGATGACCAGCGGTATGGCTCACATGAGCCTCTTGCCTAAGTTGATCATAAGGTCTCAGATGAGTTTGGCAATTTTCTCGCCATGCATGCGGAAATTATGGATGGACTAACTCATAATCAACCGCAAAAATGATCTAGTTGATCATATGTGTACCTGCAAAGGACTCCAAACTTAAGTGTCGATCTAGTTGAACTTCTCGGATTCAATTTAAGTTGAATTGTTGTATGAATTATTTTATTTATATGCTTCAGTTGTGGAACTAATTATGTGTTTAAAGCTGTGCAATATGGTTGTATTTATTATTTAAATAAAATATGCGGTATTTGTAAAAATGTTGTCAAAACATTACCGGGAGGGCCATTGGTAGTGTCGCCTATCGGACACTCTATTGGAAGCGTCGGTAGAGATGATTTTAGACGATTCCGTTATTTTCGCTTGCCATCCATAGCTCCTCCGCTGAAGCCGTCAAAGAGGAAGAAACGCAGTTCGTAATGACGTCGCGGGCATCCACTTCAGCTCATTCAGCATGGTTGCATGATTATCATGCACAACATGTTCATCGAGAGTGAGCACACTGGTTCGGTGATTGATGACCAGCGGTATGATTCGCATGAGCCTCTTGCCCAGATTGATCATAAAGTCTCGGATGAGTTTCGCAATTTTCTCGCCATGCATGCGGAAACTCTGGACGGACTCATAATGGCGTGCAAAGGACTCCAAACTTAAGTTTTGATCTAGTTGAACTTCTCGGATTTAATTTAAGTTGAATTGTTGTATGAATTATTTTATTTATATGCTTCAGTTGTGGAACTAATTTATGTGTCTAAACCTATGCAATATTGTTATATTTAAATCAAATATGTGGTATTTGTGAAAAATGTGGTCAAAATATTATTAGGAGGGCATATTGGGGGCCGCTGCCGGGGCGGTCGGTCCCAATCAGGGGCGAATCTGCAGTGTAACGATTGGGTGCAGCTGACACCAATGCTGCCCACGTAATTACAAGGAAGCCTATATAATTTTAGTGTCTGACCCCAACAAAAAATCCAGTCTGACCCCATTTAGGCCCAGCTAAGCAAGACTCAAACTTCATGGGCTGACAAAAATACAAATCAGCCCGGCTAAAAGAAGGCCTGCTCGTATCCTGTACGACGCAAAACAATTAGCTCCACTGATCCACGACTCGTACCTGACTGCTCACTCGATTCGGTGATTTCCAAAACTGTTCACGATCGCACGACACAGGCATACGGCGGCGGCTCTCACGGCGGCGGCGACCAGATCGAAACCACAGATCCCGGTAATGGATACTTCACTGATCAATTCGAAATTGCTTCTGATCTTCAATTATCCCCCTCTAGGGCTCTAGTACTGTAGTCATCCCTAGCACCGAAATCTAACTTATTATTCTCCTGTGATTTTACTAGGTCAATGGATCGGTATGTGTTGAGAAGAAACCGATCAGATGTTGATGTAGGGAGCTCTAGGCAGTCTGAACCTGTAATTGTGCAAGGTAATGCATCAAATTCTGCTAGTCTCCCAAGAGAGATTAATTTGGATGAACTTCCATATGATCCGGCTGATCGAAAAAGGATTCAAGAGTACACCAGAAATCCTAGAAAACAAGATGAAATAAGGAGAATCTATTTAACTAGAGGACCTTACAGACCACAGCCTGGATTTAAATATCCACAAAAGCTCATTGCAGATGCACCACGAAGGTTTATTCCAGAATGGTTTAAAGAGTATGGTGGTTGGCTAGAATACAGTGAGAAGGTGGATAAGGCATTTTGTTTATGCTGCTACTTGTTTAGAGATTGCATTGCTGGACAAGCTGGGAATGATGCCTTTGTAGTTGATGGTTGGTCCACTTGGAACAAGAAAAAAAGACTCGACACTCATGTGGGTCTTATTAATAGTTATCATAATGTGGCAGTTAAGAGATGTGATGCTCTAATGAATCAAAACCAATCGATTCAGTTTGCTCTGAATAGGCAAAGTGATCTTACAAAAAAGGAAAATCGAGTTCGGTTGAGTACATCAATTGCCTCAGTAAGGTACTTACTAAAACAAGGCTTAGCATTTCGTGGTCATGATGAATCAAAGGAATCAAAAAATAGGGGAAACTTCCGAGAGTTGGTTGATACATTGGCGGATGAGAATGATGTTACCAGGAAGGCAATTAGGAATGCTCCAGAAAATTGTCAATGGATTTGTCCGGATATTCAAAAAGAACTTGCTAACATATATGCAAAGGTAATACAAAGGGTAATTCTTGTTTATTTTCTTGTGACTATATCTTGCTAGACTCAAAATAATGTTTACTGTTTTGCGCAGATAACATTAAATTCTATTCTTGAAGATATTGGTGGTGATGTCTTCAGTTTGTTGATTGACGAGGCTTCCGATGTGTCCGACAAAGAACAAATGGCTGTTGTCTTGAGGTATGTTGACAAGCGTGGACTAATTGTAGAACGATTAGTTGGAGTTGTGCATGTGAAGGAAACATCGGCAACATGCCTCAAGTCTGCTCTTCAGAAATTGTTTGTTGATATTGGATTAAGCTTTAAGCAGGTTAGAGGCCAGTGTTATGATGGAGCAAGCAACATGAGGGGTGAGTTCAATGGTTTGAAAGCTAAAATTCTAGAAGAGAATAGCTCAGCCTATTATGTGCACTGTTTTGCGCACCAACTACAGCTAGTTATTGTGGCAGTGGCAAAGAATAATGATGATATTGATGATTTCTTTTCCATGATATCTACATTGACCAATGTGGTTGGAGGTTCTTGCAAACGAAAAGACATGATTAGAGAGAAACAGAGAGAGATTATACAAGCAGCCATATGTAGTGGAAAAATTGGTACAGGAACAGGGTTACATCAAGATCAATCTCTTCAGAGAGCCGGAGACACTCGTTGGGGGTCTCATTTTAGAACCCTCTCAAGTCTAATTAATTTGTTCCCAGTTCTTCTTGATGTTCTTAAATATGTTGAGAAAGAAGGCAAAAGGGAGAAGAGAACTCAAGCACGTGGACTCTTATCATATTTTGGAACCTATGATTTTGTGTTTTATTTGCACATGATGTCGCATATATTAGGGAGTGCAGATACTTTGTCCCATTGCTTGCAGCAGAAGAACCTGGACATCCTCAATGCCATGTCAAATGTCAAGTCAACAAGGAATGAACTTCAAAGACTGAGAGAGGATGGGTGGGAATCACTTCTTGAGAAGGTACATTTATTTTGTGAAGAACATGATATTCCTAGCCTTAACATGACAGATGAATATGTCAATCGACATAGACCACGTCAAAAGACCAATATCACAAACTTTCAGCATTATCGGATAGATTGTCTTAACTCTGTTATTGATTGGCAACTTCAAGAGTTTGATGACCGTTTCAATGAGGTTAATTCTGCATTGCTGATTCACATGGCCTCTTTTGACCCAAATAACTCGTTTGCTGCTTTTAACGTGGATAGCTTAGTGAAGTTAGCCGAGTTTTATCCGGATGATTTTGATCAGATGCAGTTGGATGCTCTTCGTTACCAGCTAAGCATATACATTGACAATGTGAGAGCAGACGAAAGATTTGGTAATTTGAAGAATATTGGTGATCTTGCTAAATCGTTGGTCGACACAAATAAGCACGTAGCATTTCCTTTGGTCTATACACTGCTGAAGCGAGTGCTAATTTTGCCGGTTGCCACAGCTTCAGTGGAGAGATGCTTCTCGGCAATGAATATTGTGAAGAGTGTGCTACGGAATAAAATGGGTGAGCAATTTATGAGTGATTGTCTAATCTGCTTTGTGGAGAGAGATATGTTTCGCACTATTACTAAGGACGAGGTGATTGATCGCTTTAAGAAAGTAAAAAATCGAGAAGGGAAATTATAAAATGTGAGTGAGCCAGCTACATATTTCTATCATAAATACTTCACTCGTATTTATTATTGGCATGCAATTTATGTGAGTGTAACATGTTTTTCAGGATTCTGCTAATAAGGCGCTGGAGCGTTGGAATAAATTTTTGGGAGTACCGCCTAGTTTCTCATTAAAATACCGCCTAGTTTCTCATTAAAATATTTGTAGTGACTGGATTTATGGATTTAAGACATCATTTACATGCTATGTCATATATTTACTAATATAACTATTATTCAATCATTGCACACTTTCGTCAACTATATTGTCTTTTATCGCAATATTATGGTTCGGATACTCTTAAATTAGCGTGCATCACTCTGTAGTAGCCGACCCCATCGCCAATTTTTCTAGATTCGCCCCTGGTCCCAATAAAGTGGCAACATGTGCCGACACTTTCAATAACACTTGTGGGACGCTCTATAGAAAATGGTGGTGGAGATGCTCTTAGATGATTCCATTATTTTTGCTTGACATCCATAGACGGAGGAAACGCATAAATGGTGGTGGATGCTCTTTGACAGCTAAGAGGAAGAAACGCAGTTCGCAATGACGTCGCGGGCATCCACTTCGGGCCATTCAGCATGGACGCATGGTTGCATCCTCCTTCCCACGTCGTCGACGCCATGCCGTCGCCGCATCGATCGGCAGTCAGGCTTAACGGAAAAGGACACCGTGACCTTGCAGTTCCAGACTTCCAGTTCCAGTACGAGCTATAGCCATTAAGCTGTGTACACGGTTGTCTGACGATTGCTTTTTTACATCAAACCCAGTTTGTCAAAAAGGGCCATTGAAGATCGCACGGCCGTTCAGTCAGTCAGATGGTTAGCAGCAGTACGTTTTAGCAACTTGCCTTTTGCTGGTTAATTCAGTCGGACGCTGCGTACGTAGGAGAACTGGCTACTGTAAACAGATGGAAGATGCATCGTCGACTCAAAATGTATTAAGTGTGGCGGTTAGGATGCTGATGCTGCAATCGATCGATCGATCCTGCAGTCATGGTTTATGGTTAGAATAGAGCGGTAAGGCATCAAGTCTCATGTGCGATCACATCCAGTTTATGGATGGGAGCTCGATCACGATCAGGACATCGTTGGCTAGCCATCCCTGGCCAAGCATAGACGCAATTAAGGTCGGGCTTTCTCATCGCGCCGTGGAGCGAGGTACGGAGTACTTCCGGGGCGATCGATGAGTCGTTAATTATCGTTTGACACCGCGCCGAAAAGCTAGCGAGTTAACGTTGGGTGTTGATCTGCTCCAACACATACCTCATTTCTCGGTCGTTTTGTGTTGTACTCCACCACCAAGTTACTACTAAGGCTGGTGCCAGTGCACCGCCTCACTATCGCCTCGCCACGTCAGCTTTTATTCCACTCTCACCCCACACTCACCCCACTCTCACCTCACGGTGCCAGTGTATGGGCTGTAATCCCAGGCTATAGCCACATCACCTTTTTTCTTCCCTTTTTTCCCTTCACCTTTTAATTCTTTTTCCCTTTTCTTCCAGGCGGACCCACACGTCAGCCTCTCACGCCCGCCTCTCGCCTCCCTCTCGCCTGCAGCCGCCAGCGCGTCGCCCCGCTCTCGCCCGCCTCTCGCCTCCCTCTCGCCCGCGCCATGGTGCCAATGCGGGCTGTAGTGGGGCGGTAGCGCCCGCTACCGCCGGGCGACGGATCCGTCGCCCGCCGCTACCGTCTCGCCTCCCTCTCGCCTCTCTCTCGCCCGGCGCCGGGCGGTACCGCCCGCGCTATCGCCCCCACTGGCACCAGCCTAACTGGAGTAGATCAACACCAGAGGCAGGCACCCCGTCGCAAATCAGCACACACTTGGCATCCCGGCGATCTCCATCCATCTGCAACCACTTCGCTTCCACGGTTCGGCGTCCGCCGCCAGCAGCCATGGCCGCCCCGCCGCCCCCGAGGAAGCTATCGGCACCCGCCGCACGAACGCGGCCCGTGGGCAAGCCACCACCCCCGCGCCGCCTCCCCCATCCCAATCCCCCGCCTCACCCTCGCCCACCACCGCCGACGCCGCAGCGCCACTCCCTCCACGGGCAGCAGCACAAGCAGCAGGCGGCCGCGGCGTCGCCTGCGTGGAGCGTCGGCTTCCTCACCTCCTGGCTCACCACCGCACCCCCGTGCTCGGCCTCCGCGGCTGGGTCCTCGTCGCCGCGGCCGCCGCCGCGGTCGCCCTCGCCCTCCTCCTGCTCACCGTCTGCCTCTGTCGCTGCCGTCGCCGCCGCCGTCGGTGCCCCCGCGTCGCCCCGAGCCTGCACCACGGAGGCGCCATGAAGCGCCACGTGCGCCAGGCGATGGCGGACAAGGACGCCGTGGCGGAGGAGCCCGTCCGCTGGCACCCGCCGCCTCCACCGCCGCCGTTCCAGCCGCCGATCGAAGTCATCGAGGCGGAGCAGAAGGCCCCGCTGATCGCGGCGGGGTCCGCGAGGACCAGCCCCGAGACGGTGACGAGCGGCGGCGCCGGGAGCGCATGCGGCTGGAGCACCGACAGCGGCGCTGCCAGCGACGCGGAGCCCGAGGCGTCGCGGGGCGGCTGGGGCCGCAGGTACACGCGCCGGGAGCTGGAGGAGGCCACCGGCGGGCTCGCCGCCGAGAACGTGCTCGGGGAGGGAGGGTACGGGGTGGTCTACAGGGGCGTGCTCCGGGACTCCACCGCCGTCGCCATTAAGAATCTGCACAACAACAGGTAGGCCTCGCTTTTCGGCTTTCGTTTCAATTTGTGTTTCTGCACATTGTTTAATCATTCGAATTTCGTTGTTCGGTTCGAACTCTAGATTGGATTAGAAACGCGAAATGGTGTTTCCTGTTGATTTAGCTGTCTGCTATGGAGTATTTCAAAATTCAGATTTATTACAGTTTGATTCAGAATCTAGAGTGGTTTCTGATGCAAAATTCTCACCGAGAGGTCATATTATTCTGTTTTTTTTTACTTAACATATTATTCTGTTTTGGTTTCCTCTATTTTCCGTCTCCACGCAGAAAATTCTCGAAATTCCCTATAATCATGTGATCAGGAGAAGTATTCTTTTCCGATAATCATGTGCGCAACAACTTGGGCAGTTGTCACATTTGAATTTCAGTTCACGAGTAGTAACCATGGCTAGTACTACGCTGTAACTGCTTCTAGCGTCCTCCTGGGACCCAAGATGTTCAAATTTCAAAACACCGATCACACCAACTGCTCCGTCCTTCATTTCAGGGGCCAGGCCGAGAAAGATTTCAGGGTGGAGGTGGCCACGATCGGGCGCGTTCGGCACAAGAATCTGGTCAGTTTGCTCGGCTACTGCAGCGAGGGAGCCTGCAGGTAATGAGCAATGCAATGCTTCACATTTCTTCAGTTCTCGTACCTCTGCTCATCGCATTGCTGTCAGGATGCTGGTCTATGAGTATATGGAGAACAGTAACCTGGATAAGTGGCTGCACCATGACGATGGTGAAGTTAGCCAGCTGAGCTGGGATACAAGGATGCACATACTTCTCGGAACAGCAAAAGGGTAATTCTTCCTTTTCGGGTTATCTAGAACTATTTTGCATATACAGTTATTGAGCAGATACTGGACTATAATTAAGTACATCCATTCGGAGGACAAAAGAAAGTACTATGTAGTAGTATATGATACCTAGACAATCCATTTTACTCACACACATCACTGCTAGTTGGCATGTTAGGCAAGTGGTGTCTGAATTCTGAAACAAACACTGTCAACGCTTTGCTTAAACGGCACATACATGCGTCGAATACTGAAAGTCTGAAACATGTGTACACTAGCTAGCTCTGATAGGGATCTTGTACCTGTTCAGGTTGGCGTACCTTCACGAAGGGTTAGAACCCAAGATTGTTCACCGAGACGTCAAATCCAGCAACATTCTTCTGGACGGGCAGTGGAACGCCAGGGTGTCGGATTTCGGGCTCGCCAAACTCCTCTGCTCCGAGAGGGCCTACGTTACAACTCGTGTCATGGGAACATTCGGGTCAGCTTCAAATTCCATGGATGCTTTCATAGAAATCACTGTTAAATTATATCAAACCTAAGCTGCAGCTAGCGTTCTTATGTAGGTACGTGGCACCAGAGTACGCAAGAACAGGGATGCTGAATGAGAGGAGCGATGTGTACAGCTTCGGCGTGCTCGTCATGGAGATGATAACCGGCAGAACTCCGGTGGATTACACCAGGCCAACCGCAGAGGTCAGCCGTCCTCCCCCTCGTTTCTTTTCTACGGCACTCACTTGGGCATCCATCATGCACTGTAAGTAGAGGTAATTAAAACCTTCCATCAGGTGACCTTGGTGGAGTGGCTGAAGCGCATGGTGGCGGAGAGGAGGGTGGAGGAGGTGGTGGACCCGAAGCTGCCGGAGGTGCCGCCATCCAAGGTGCTGAAGCGCGCCGTCCTCGCCGCGCTCCGGTGCGTCGACCCCGACGGACGCCAGCGGCCCACCATGGGGCACGTGGTCCACATGCTCGAGGACGACCTGAGATTCAGAGACGTACGTCGTACCACACCGACCTGCAACTCCCCATTTCTTCCTTCCGCTGCGTTTCGATGTCGCCAATTGCAACCGTGTGTTGTATGCAGGAACTCCAGCTCGCGCGGGATCTGTCGCCTCACGCGTCGGCGTCGTCGTCGGGCAGCTACGAACACGAGGAGTACTGAACGCAGACGGACGGATAAATGGCTCGTTGCCGGGCAGAGTTTCCGAGTTTGTATGAACACCGTGCTTTTTTTCCTTCGCATTGACGCGATTATAACAAAGTGTTCTTGTACAAAGCTAGTCGATCGAATCTCTTTCTTCTCCGGTTGTGTTTGTTTGCATGACGGTTCAATCGCACAGCAACCGCTTACGGCGGCGTTACTGAGGGATGCAGCTCCAAATCCGCTTATGAATCCGTTTTAAATTCATATCCTGTTTGAAAACATCTGACAAATAAAAATATCCGATTATGATTAGACACCATATCTGCATAGGATATGCTATGTAAAATAATATCCGTATATGGATAATCTGAAATTTAATTAGAATTATTCGATAGTCTAAAACAGAACAATCTGTTTCAACCGAGAAGGCTAAAATGTTCTAGCATACTTAGAGCATATCCAATAGGTGATGTAAACTAATAAATAACCGTTTATTACATCACCAGGGATCAAAAAGTGGTCTCCAACAAAAGCCCGTGATGTAAATTTGGACAAATAAATTTTAGCTTACGATGTAAAAATTAGTTCAGATGATGGAAGGTGATGTAAAACGCATGCAGCCTGTTAAATAAAGAATTTAAGAGTTTGCCCGTTAAATAATAACTCACTTACATAGTCATGGACCGACTATGGAGTACAATGTTCTTAGTCTACAGGGCTACTAACCTTGTATGGATGATACCCTTAAATTTGCGGAGAGAGGACAAATAGCTACCGAGCTATATGGAGCTCTTTTTTTTGAAAAATCAAAATATATTTTAAAGTTTCCAAAAATCGAGAAAACAATCCCAAATGTAGATAGTGTCGGCATTTACCAGCTTGTAAAGTTTGAACTTAAAATTCGTTATATTTTGAGCTGCATAAAAAAAACAAATTAGGATTTTTGTTTGAAACTGTGTACTGTTCACACCCATGTCCACACATTTGTTTTTCTTATGCAGACCAAAATACAATAAATTTTTAGTTACAATTTTGCACGCTTTAGAACTCGACACTATCTACATCTGGGAATTTCATCGCGATTTTTTGAAACTCAAAGTGTAGATTTTGATTTTTTTTTTTCAAAAAAAGGCTCCCTGTAGCTTGGGAGCCGTTTGCAGTTTCCGTTCATTTGTGTCATTTTTCTTAGAGGAAAGGAACCAAAAAGGGACCCCTATTTCAATTAAGAAATTGTCTGAGTTTGATCAGGTTTATTACAATGCAAAATGTAAAACTGACGGAATCTGAAGGACTAGCCCTTGCCGTTGACGAACAACACAACCATAACGAACATAAACAATTACATGATCCAGGGAAAATCTAGAGAGTGCCAAATAAGTCAAAACTAGGACATGAAGAACAAAAGTATGGACATAATCCCATCGCGACAGCACCCAGGGAAGAAGGGCCACACAAACTAGTTGGTGAAAAGGTTCAACCTGATCTTTACGGATTCAGGAACGAGGGCCACGAAAAACTCGAGAAAAGAAAGAACACTGACATAGATGTACATCTCGGGTACCCTACCATGAGGGTACCTGGTGCACGTGATGACTAAGTCCCAATAGCGAAGAGCCTACTCGAAACCCAAGACAAGAGGCCCAAGAAGATGGAGTACCCTCCAAGATTAGACATAGACATAGTCGGTTTAGACTTTCATTACGTGTAAACTAGGTCGGTTATGAACTCCCGAGAGCCAGCCTATTTAAAGGCTGGGAGTGGTGCCGATCTAGGACCAAGCCATACTGGAACCACCAAAAGCCCTAGCGAGATCGACATCTCGTCGGAGCTCCCCTGTAATCACATAATCTCACACAATCAATATTAGACAAGCAGAAAGTAGGGTCTTTACCTCCACCCGATGGGTCTGAATCTGAGTAAATCTTTGCCTCTGCTTGTCAGCCGACGAAACTATCAGTACTACCACGTTCTCTCCCCATAATATCCACCCTAGGTCCTAACCATGGGATTTGATGATTTTACCCCTCGTCAATTGGCGCCGTCTGTGGGAAAGAATAGTGTTGGACTCACGGTTTCTTCGATTCCGTCGGAAAACGGCGGCTCACCGATCGGATCTACAAACGGCAACTCGCCGGCTGCATCAACAAACCAGAAATCGCCTACTCGGGCAACACACGGCAACTCGCCGACTCACTCGACAAACGGCAGCACGCCAGCTTCACCTGCAGAAAGCACATCAGATCTTCTGATGGACTTTGAGGCACACTCGCCAGAATTTCAGGAGACTTTGCTAATCTCGAGTCAGGTTTGGGTTTAACCGTTGGTTCATTCAATTTTTTCCTAAACAAGCTTGGTACGCAGGACTTGACAGATCCACGCCAATCCGCGTCTTCCGTACCCGAGGCTCCATCGGTTGCGGCTCTTTCGACTGCGGATCCATCAACTGCGTCCATACCATCGTCGATCCTCCCGGCCTGCTCGTCTGCAACAACCATGTCGACTCGAGAGATTAACGAGCTCATCGAAGAACTCCAAGGTGAGGAGGCCGAATCAGCATACTGCACAAACGATCCCGAGCTCAATCTTCCACTCGAGGATAGCTTTGACTGCGGGATCTCCCTCAACGACTTCGACGAGCCCGAAACTCACATCGACAACCACGTCGACTCCGAGATCTGCACCAACAACAACCTCGACTTCGAGATCCATAACGACTTCGCCAACACCGAGACGAGCATAAACGATGAGGACATCGACAGTGAGATCCGTCCAGACGGACCACTCGATGGGCATATCGACTCCGACATGAGCCTCGATGAAGACGTCGAGTCCATGACGGGACTCAAAAACACATACACATATCCTCGGGTGATACCCCAGCAGGTCTACGTTGCCTTCGCCGCAGAATCATCTGATGCTGCGGCCAGTCGTAGGTCTACAGAGTTCCCGTGCACGGTTACTATGCCGGATGGAGTCACAAACTCTCATAATCACTGTTGAGATGGCAGCAAAAGCAGATAAAGTCATCAATGAGTGCACAATGATGCCAGCAGACGCAACACGGGAGGAGATGTTAACCTTCCAGTACTTCAACTGGCAGGAGTCGCTTCGACTGCAGCAGATCAGAGCAACACTCGAAGAACGTAAAAAGCAAGCTAGCTTGTCGAGTGCGCGAAGCAGACAGCTCTCCTTGAGCTCCACCGGGCGAGCAGACACAAGACCCAGATCAAGGCTGTCACACCTCGCGCCAGATGAGAGGGCAGCACTGACCCGCAACATAGGCAACTCTTTCATGACATACGTGAGGAGGGAGTGCCAGTACCCAAAACAGCCGCGGGTGCTCTCTTTACTGCTGCAGCATACCTAGAGGCAATCAAGCCTCCAGCTGATGACCCTAATGCAAAACTACATCGCCAATAGATCAAATCACTCGCCTTAGCAGCAAAGGCCATACGCCAAATCCCAACAACTCCAGGAGGCAGTCGAGATCGTGCCATAATTAACACGCATCGCGAAGAGCATAATCACAGTGGTCACCTCCACCACTCGAAGGAAAGAAGCAGCTCACGTCGGCGCAGGTCCAGGAGCAGATCACGCAGATCTTACAGCAGCGACTCATACTCCAATCAGGAGTCTCAGTCATGCGGGGCGCCGTGTTTCACTCGACGAGTCCGCAAGACACGGATGCCCAAAGGGTTCAAACTCACATCTGAACAGCCCAAATACACGGGTCGACAGAAATCTTCAGGATGGCTGGAAGACTACAGACTGGTTGTCTCGTGCCAGCGAGGCACGAACACCACATCCATGCAATACATACGACTCATGCTCGAAGGCACAACCCGCGACTGGCTCAAGGCACTACCCCCATCAATGTACGACTCGTGGGATCACTTCCGCACAGACTTCGTCAAAAACTTTGAGCCTCTATGTGAGCGCCCGAAAATGTTCGAGGAGCTGCGAGCTTGCGTTCAATGGTCAGACGAAACGTTGAGGTCATACATCCAACGATGGATTGAGATACGCAACTCAGTCGGGGTAATTTCAGAAGATATGGCCATGGATGCCTTCATCTTGGGCCTCGCCAGGCGAGACTTCAAAGAAGCACTCGGTCACCAGAAGCCAACCTCTGTGGCTAACCTCCTGAAGATCGCGACTGAGTGGGCAGACGGAGAAGACATGGCGCGCACCACACGCGGGTCCTCACCCCGTGACAACCATGAAAGTGGCAGTCGAAGCCGCAGAGACTCATACAGAGACGACCGGAGGCGCAAGCGTTCAAAACATCACTACGACGACGACAGACCCGAATTCATGGCGGCTGGGTTCTCCACACCCCGCAACGACCAAGACGGAAGCGACCGACGGTCAGAAGATCGTCGGGACAGTTGAGATGATCGACGGGACAGTCGAGATGATCGCCGGGACAGCCGAGACCGCGGCCAACGCAGCGACAGCTACAAGAGGAAAGACTGGCGCAAGTCGCGCTCCGGCGCACAATCCGAGCGATCATTCGAAGTAAAGATGGATGCTGATTGCATATTCCACCTGTACAAGGGGGAAGACGGAAAACTGCGCTCCAATCACTCGATGAGAAACTGTAGAGAATTCGACCAACTAGCGTCTGAATACATACAACTCAGAAAGGCAACAGCCGCACATGCACCCGCACCTGTGCCTCAGCCAAACAATGTGCCTGTTCTGATGGCACCACCTCCACCACCACAGCCTCATGCAGGCGGAAACATCGCGGGTGCCATACAACCTGTACCTCGGGTGGACGAACCTCGGTACCCTCCACCCCAAGGGCAGATGTACATGATACAGAAAGGCCGCCCTTCTAACAGGGAGCAAAAACTTCGTACTCGACAAGTAAATATGGCGGTCATGTCACCTCCTGGCATAACTGAATTCTTGAAGGGGTCCGAGACTGCAATAAGCTTCAGCAGAGAGGACCACCCACCATCGGTGGTTCGTCCATGGCACTCTGCTCTGGTACTCGACGCCCAAATTGGTGGTTACGCCAAGTCCAAGGTCTTCATGGATGGTGGCAGCGGCATAAACATCATCTTTGCGGATACGCTCCGCAAAATGAACAGGTCAGTCGAAAACATGCCAAAATCCTCAAATACCTTCCACGGTATCGTCCCAGGCAAAGCAATAAGCTCAGAAGGCACCATACAACTCGACATTACGTTCGGGGACAAAAACCACTTCAGGACAGAGTCGATTGAGTTTGAGGTCGTCGACTGGAAGTCCCAATGCCACACATACTTGGACGCCCAACGTTCGCTCGTTCATGGCGGTCCACACTACGCATACCTCCAGCTGAAAATGCCTGGACTAAAGGAGTAATCACAGTCAAAGGAAACTTCCAAAAGTCCGATTCTTGCGACCGAGAGTTTAGCAATATCTCGAGATGTTCGGCATGGAAGCAACACTCATCGATCTAGCGGTCTCCAACGATCGAACACTTATGCCGGAGCACAAGAAGGTGGCAGTCAACAGAGCATTCAACGCCACCAATGACACAAGGTCACATCAGGTGAACCCGACTGATCCGACCAAGACAGTCAATGTCTCGTCGAGTCTGCCTATCGCATAGGAAAGCGCTCTCGTCGAATTCCTCCGTGAGAACTGGGATATATTTGCGTGGTGTCCAGCCGACATGCCAGGTATTCCCAGGGAATTCGCCGAGCACTCTCTCCAATTATTTCCAGATGCTAAACCAGTCAAGCAAACAATGCGCCGCATATCCGGCCCGAAAAGAACCGCAGTCGAAGCCGAGGTCGACAGACTACTCGCAGCAGGTTTCATTAGAGAGATCAAGAAATCACAATGGGTGGCTAACCCCGTACTTGTAGAGAAAAGAACACAGATATCCTTCGGATGTGCGTAGACTTCATAGCACTCAATAAATGATGTCCAAAGGATCACTTTCCACTACCTCGAATCGACCAGATTGTCGACTCCACCGCTGGTGCGCTCGCCTGTCCTTCCTAGATGCTTATTCAGGTTACCACCAGATAAGGATGAAGGAAGAAGATGAAGAGAAAACGGCATTCATAACCCCACTCGGGTCTACTGCTAAAAACTATGCCTTTCGGGCTCAAAAACGTAGGCGAACCTACCACGCATGATGCAAGACTGCTTCAAGAAGCAAATTGGGCGAAACGTCCAGGTCTACATAGACGACATCGTCATCACAACAAGGGAGAAAAACACACTACTCGATGACTTGCAAGAGACGTTCGCGAACCTCAAACGCTTCCACATCAAGCTCAACCCGAAGAAGTGCACGTTTGGCGTGCCAGCCGAGCAGCTCCTGGGGTACCTTGTCTCGGCTCGAGGAATCGAGGCAAACCCGGAGAAAATACAGGCCATATTGACTATGCAAAGGCCTTCAAAGTTCCACGACATGCAAAAATTAGCGGGTCGAGTGGCAGCACTCAGTCGATTCATCAGCAAGCTAGGCGAAAAAGAGCTCCCATTCTATCGACTGATGAAGAAAGCAGATAAATTCGAGTGGACGCCAGAGCCGAAGCAGCCTTCACGGACCTCAAGCGAGTCCTCACAAGCCTTCCAATCCTCGTCGCACCAAGGGAACGGAGCCACTATATCGATATGTCTCCTCAACTAACAGGGTGGTGAGCACCGTACTGGTAGTCGACGCAGGGAGGAGGGACACCACAAAGCATAACGCCCAGTCTACTATTTGAGTGAAGTCCTCTCATATCAAAGCAGCGGTACCCGCATTATCAAAAGCTGGCTTACGCCGTGTTCATGTCCTCAAGAAAGCTGACGCACTACTTCGCAAAGCACCCGATCACTGTAAAAAGTACCTCAGGGATCGGAGACATCCTCACAAACCCAATGCAACTGGGCGAGTCACAAAATGGCTCATCGAGCTAGGACCACGAGACATCAAGTATGATTACCCGAATGCCATCAAAGCACAAGTCCTACCTGACTTCCATACCGAGTGGATCGAAGCTCAGCTGCCAGGAGCACCAGATGTGTCCAACTCATGGACTATGTATTTTGATGGCTCAAAAAAGAACGAAGGCGCTGGCGCAGGTGTCATCCTCATATCACCAAAAGGCGACAAGCTTCGTTATATCCTGCAGATGGGATTCGAGTTCCCGTCCAATAACGAAGCAGAGTATGAGGCCCTAATTCATGGCTTGCGGATGGCCAAAGCCCTTGGGTGCACCCGACTGATGATATATGGCGACTCGAATCTTGTGTGCAGCAAACAATGAAGGCATGCGATACAATCGCAGACAACATGATCGCCTACCGAGACCTGTACAACCTAATGGAGGGCAGTTTCAAAGGCTGCGAGTTGCGGCACATAGGGCGCGAGAGCAACGAAGAAGCAGATAAGCTAGCCAACATTAGCGTGACCAAAGCACCAGTTCCACCTGGTGTCTTCCTCGAGCGCATCGAGCACAGGTCCATCAAGCAAAAACGAACATCTACTACATCAGCTGCACCAGCCAAGAACAAGGCACCTAGCACAGAGGACCCGCCAGTCGAGGTACTCCTCATCGAGCCAACTTGGACTCAACCCTTCCTCGCATACATACTCCGCGGCGAGGTACCTGAAGACATAACAGAGTCAAGACGTGTCACTCGATGATCTAAAGCATACACCGTCATCAACGGTGAACTATACAAGCGCAACGTATCAGGTATGTTCCAACGTTGCATAGCATTCGAAGATGGCCAAGCCATCCTTCGTGATATTCATGCAGGTACGTGTGGGCATCACGTCAGCAGTCGATCATCGTAGCCAAAGCCTTTCGCGCAGGCTTCTACTGGCCCACAGCAATCAAAGACGCGGAGGACATAGTCAAAAGGTGCATCGGCTGTCAAAAATTCGCCACAAAGCCGCACGCACCCGCATCGGTATTGAAGACAATACTATTGGCCTGGCCCTTCGCCCAGTGGGGGCTCGATATGGTCGGACAACTCAAAAATCCTCCCATGGAGGGCATACTCACCTTCTGGTGGCGGTCGACAAGTTCACCAAGTGGATTGAAGCAGTCCCTATCACAAGTTTGACTGCCACTACAGCAGTCAACTTCATAAAATACATCATATACCGCTTCGGTGTACCAAGCAACATCATCACTGACAACGGTACATATTTCACGGCTGAAGAGTTCCGATCATTCTGCAAAGAGCAGGATATTACGCTCAACTACACATCCGTGGCACACCCGCAGTCCAATGGCCAAGTCGAAAAAGCCAATGGACTCGTAACAAGTGGAATCAAGAAACGCCTCCTGGTGCCACTCAAAAGAGCTGCGGGTGCTTGGGTCGAAGAACTCCCATCTGTGCTATGGAGCCTACGCACAACTCCTAACGCTTTAACACAATTCACCTCATTTTTCATGGTCTACGGCGCAGAGGCAATCCTGCCATCAGACGTAAGATTCAATGCACCAAGAGTCGAAGCATACAACGAAGAAGATGTAGATGAAGCGCTCGAAGATGCAGTCGACTTGCTCGAAGAAGCACGCAACACGGCGCTAGCACGCACAGCTGTATACCAGCAAGATCTCCGCAACTACCACAGCCGTCGACTGCGCACCAGGTCTTTCGACGTTGGCGACCTGGTACTTCGACTGAATCAGAAAAATGTGCACAAACTCGCTTCTCCATGGGAAGGACCCTTCATAATCACCGATGTCATTGGTGGTGGAGCATACAGACTGAAACACGCAAAGACAGGAGAACTCTCGCACAATCCTTGGAACGTTGCGCAGCTGTGCCGTTTCTATGCTTAGACTGCTCAGTCGCATAATGTAATAGGCACATATGTCGTATAGCTGCAGGTTTCAGACGCGCTCTTTTCCTTACCAGGGTACCTACGGGGGCTGGAAGGTTTTTAATGAGACGGCCTACAGCTTAACATTCACAAATGGGATATAGTCAATGATTCATCATATTTCTCCTTGCTTACTACTCGCATAACTTGTTCGCACAACCATTAGCCTCACCCGAACAGTCGGGGGTTGCGCTATCTCAAAGCATGAGCTTTCGCTCCTTCTTTTTCGAACATAATACCCCAGCCGCACTCGAATACTCGGGGCTGGGTCATAAAAATCATACATAAACACAAAAGTTGCTCAAAAACATGAGTTGAAGCTTCAAACATCACAAAAATTCACAAGCCTCACTCGAACACTCGGGGGCTGTGGGATTTATGTTCCATACTCAAGTTTTTTTTCATAAACCCCACTCGATACACTCGGGGGCTGCGCACATACGCATAAATAAATATACACTACGTATAAGTGGCAAATTTACACTCGGGGGTTGTCCTATGTACATAAATAGCCTAGTCTTCCGGTTCATTCTTAACTGGTAGAACAGGGCCCATAAGTTGAGTGTGATAACACTCAATCATCACCCTCGCACATTCGGCTGTTTCGTCCAGTTGCGACTGTGACAAGGTCGATCCAGGCACGGGTGGACGTAGCTGCATATGTTGACGCTTGCTCCGGATATACGCCATCGTTGCGTTGGCTTCATCCACAAGCTTCTAGGTGATGAAATCTCGAACAGGCCCTGCACTCCGGAAAAGCCCGAGCAACGCATGGATTACTTGAGGTTGCGGCCCTGTCGGGAACAGAGTCTGGTTGATTCGACTGAAGGCTGACCTGCATAAACTCGAGCAGCATAGTGCTCCGCCACACTCGATCCTTTAGAGTTTCGAGTATGCGCTCTCGTTGCTTATCCAGGCGAAAGTGCTAACGGCCCGTTGTTGGTTCGTCAGTCGCATTGTTCAATTGCTCAGCTACACGAGCTTGCTCCGCCTGGAAATCTGGAACAAAACCTTCAACAACGCACGTTGGGTGAACAAAAAGTACAGACTATGAACTCTTGAGATAAAGGCAGTCATGCTTACACTCGAGTTGTCTGTTCACAATCTCCATCTCGCCAAGCACATAGTCCTCTCGCTGAGTGGGTAGAGCAGGCCTCGCCCTCATCCTATCCACCTCGCTCAGGGCACTCTTCAAATCTTGCTCCAGTTTCACGACTCGAGCTTTTATATAACGCATTACTATATATCATTCGCCGCTTGAGCTCGAGATCGGGTGGAAGCACGATGCCGCGACGAACCAGCTGAAGTAGCGGCTGCCCGTGGCTGTTCCAAATATAAAAATCTCATGTCAGATATGAGAAATTCATCACAAAGCTCAGGCGAGTAATTGAACATAGCCTTACAGGCGAAAGCACAACAAGAAACCAAATCCATACAAGTGTAGCAAAAGCATATGCATACTCACGTTAACATAAAGTAATTACACAACATAAATAAGGGTTCGGCTGCCCTATCTCTCGGACACAGACTCCGACCTAGTCCTACTTTCGCGAGTGGCAACCTCTGCTGCTCGGCGCTCCATAGTGGCTATGAAGATGTTGGCTAGTCGAGCGGCTGGCTCGCTAACGGCCTTCAGAGACATAGGCTTCCCACCGGGCCTTCGAGGGAAGTCAGACATGGCTGCTTCGAAGTCACCCTTTATTCCATGACCCAAAATGAGCTTGAGGGTGGACTCCGAGCCGCGTACCATTAGAGCACGAGCAAAGCTCGCCATGGTCGAGGTCCCCGGTCCAAGCACGTCAGCGAAGCCATCAGCAGTCGACGGCACCTCCTTCAGTGGAAGCACGTTCTGG